>CABHPH010154761.1:16282-32103 GCA_902168325.1 Peromyscus nudipes
AAAAAAAAAAAAAAAAAAAATGTGTTGATACTATGATAGACCACGGAGACTTTTGAAGTTGGACTAAACGCACTCTGCGTTATGATATGGCTACAAGCCTATGGGGGCCAGGGAGTGGAAAATGGTGGTCTTAAGGACTAAGACAATCTTCAAATGATCATGAGATTCCAAGAGAAAGAAGAGAGGGCAAAGTCTCTGTGGAAGACTTCTTTCCATAAGCAAACACACCGACAGAGGAAAGCATCTCACATTAACCAGAAGAAGCGAAAGGTTTATAGAGATTTTAGAAAGAGTCTGTTAAGGGTTTGAATCTGAAATGCCATTCCTCATCTGGTGGCACTACCAGGGAAGGCTACGAAATCTTAAGGAGGCGGGGTCTGGTTTATGGAATTGGGCACTGACGGTTGGGTTGACCCCTGGTTTCTGTGTTACTCTCTGCTCCCTGGTCCTCCTGTTGTGAACAGTTGCCTTCCGCCACATGCTCTGACTCCTGGGATCTTCTTCCTCTTCCCCACCAAGAAGAGCTGAAGTCCTCCGAAATGAAGAGCCAAAATGAATCCTTTCCTCTTTAAATCCTATTAGGGGCTTGCTTCAGCAGAGTGATGGAAATGGATTAATGCGGAATTCTAGCTGCTGCTAAAAGCCAAGGATGGAATTTGTAAAAATAGCTCCTAAACCATTTATCCAGAGGCTGTCTCACCACTAGAGTGTAACATAAATAAGGGAAATTATGTTTATGTGTTTCTAGGGACGTGTGTGTGTGTGTGTGTGTGTGTGTGTGTGTGTGTGTGTACAAGTATGCACGTGTATGCATGAGTATGTACATACTTGTTTGTTCCTGTGTGTGTGTGTGTGTGTGTGTGTGTGTACATGTATACATATGTGTGGTCATACTGTAGATACTTGGTGATAACATAAAATCATAAAATTTATGTTATAAAATCATATGGTTTTATGTTATCTGAAGTTTACTGAGATATTATATGGGAAGATGGTTAGTAAAGTGTTTAGATGCCCCTGGGAAAGTATTGGGGCTTCTTTTTCTCATTTGGCAGTTATTCTGTATAGTGGGGCTAGCAAGGGGATCACCCAGATCGGTACACTCCAAGCCAATTCCAAAGTGCTTGAGCCAAGTGAATAAACATTACAATAAAATGAAGATTTTCAAGTTTGGAGACAACTTTTCAATTCCAATCCATGGCTTCCTGTGGGAATAAAAAAAAGCAGTATTTCAAAAATAATGGTGTGGTTCTGAGATGATGGCTAGTGTTTCTTTGTCACTGGGAGCCAGATATTGCTTTCTGAGGTATAGAGGGAAACAAACACAGATGTTGGAACTGGAAGTGGATGCTAGCTGTCTGAGCCGAGAGCACACATTCTCACCTGCTCTACCATGTGGCAAAGTGTCCTACAGTGCAGGAAATCTGCACCTAACCAGGGAAATTGCATATAATGCAGGAAGGACTTTTAGACTCATAAGCACTCAGATTAATGCAAGGTCAAAAGAAAGTCTATTAACTACATCTCAGCACTATGATGAGATACCTGCCTAACATGACTTACAGTAGGAGATGTGTATTTGGGCTCAAGCTTGAGTGGATGGGCTCCACTGTGGAGGGGAAGGCTTGCCAGTGGGACTAGCTCACAAGTGCAGAGTCAAGAGTTTGCAAAGGTCAAGGCAGGTCAAGAAGCCAAGAAAAGACAGGATGCAACTAGGCTAACAAACTTCAAGCTCCACTCCATGACACCTCTTCCAGAAAGATCCCTCCTCTTAAAGGCTCCAGGACTCCCCAACACAGTACCACCTGCTGAGGCCCAAACACTGAAATTTAAGTTTGTGGTAGGGCGGCATTCCATATCCAGCCAATAAAGATAGAAGCAGATCAGAAGTAGAAAGCTGTGCTTTTGTATAGTCCTCGTGAGAAATGCCAGGACACCTCAGAGAGACATAAACTATATTTGGGGTGATAATCTCAAGGTAGGCCTGTTTTTATTTTGTTGCTTCAAGAAAGCAAGGACACTACCCAGTTCTCTAGGCTGAAAAGTTGAGATCCGATGGAGCTGCAGAGCTTAGACAGTCACAGCGGGTCACTGCTATGAGAAAAATCTAAGGATGCGTTCACTGTCTGGAACCCACTGAGACAGCACAGATGCAAATTCAACATGGTGCTAAATGTCACTGAGCAATATGAAGCATGTGCTACAGGCAGAATGATGGTGTCTCTCCATCCCTCTCCAAAATTCATTTGTTAATTCACGTAGTTCCTGATGTAACAGTGTTTATAGGTGAACACTTAGCTGTTGATAACGACGGCAGAGCAGCATTAACCCACCCGTGTGGTAACTGCCCTTATAAGAAGAAAAAAAGAAAATCTCTCTCTTTGCCTGTCTTTCTCTGTTTCTGTCTCTCTGCCTCTCTGTCCTATCTCTGTCTCTTTCTGTGTGTCTCTCTCTGTCTCTGTCTGTCTGGTCTCTCTGCCCACCTCTTTCTCTTTGCCTATCCCTCTCTTTCTGTTTCTCTGTCTATCTCAGTCTATCTCTCCATGTGCATCCCTCTCTATCTCTCTGTCTGTCTCTGTGTCTTTCTTTGTGTGTGTCTTTCTGTGTATCTCTGTGTCTCTGTGTCTCTCTGTCTGTTTGTCTCTCTGTCTCCTTGTCTGTCTGTCTCCCTCTCTGTGTGTCTCTCTGTCTCTTTCTCTGCCTCTGTCTGTCTCTCTGCATGTGAAAATACAAGAAGATGTCCATCTACAAGGCAGTAAAAGTGTCCTCCTCAAGACTCAAAAATGCCAGCATCTCCATCTCCCAAATTGTGAAAGGTAGATTCTTGTTTAAGCTGCTCAGGGCATGGCGTTTTCTTTGAAGCAGCCTGAATTGACTAAGATCATAGACCAGGAAGAATATCATGTATAATTACAAGTTAACAACAACAACCACAAACGTATGACTAGTCTGTCCTTTGACCAGTATCTCTTCACTTTCCCAACTTTATAGCCATTAGGGACCACTATTCTATTCTGTTTCTCTAAGTTTGACCTTTTTTATTGTCTATATCAGTAAAATCATGCAATCGTTTTCTCTCTGTGCTGGCTTTTCTCACTGGAAAGAAGCTGGGAAGAAAATCCTAAACATTCATCCCTCAGAGCAGAACAATGGTAGGTCAGGGGTTGACTAACATCGTCCTTGGCTTGACTATGATACTGTTTCCACAATACAGATGTATATCAAAACATATCATATAACTTGAATACAAATAATTTTTATTTCTCAAGCATATCTCAGTAAATTGACTAAAAGTAGCTGCTATAAGTATAAGGGACTATCCACACACAATGTAATATTACCTCTCAGGAATACTCACAGACAGTGCCAATGTTTTCCTAGTGTGCGCAATCTAAATGACCGCTTTCCATAGACACCAACTTTGTGTTTGTTGATGCATTCCATTCAGTTTTTACCTCAGTATTATAACACTGAGTATGTGTGGACTGCTCAATGGGAAAGTACAATTCCCACTGTCATTATGGTCTGCTTCATGGAGTAATTTTGGAAATACGACATCATCTTCACATCCCTAATTTTACACTCGTGGGACTCTTTATAAATTTCTGACTCAGGAAGACCTGCAGTGTCAGAACCTGCCCTGGAGTGTGGTTGGGATTAGGAAAAAGCTCAGTAGCCCTGGGAAGCTATTATCATAAGTAGTCTCCTCCCAGCTGGGGAAATATTTCAAATTTAAAGGTTAAAGCCAGCCTTGCCAATCTAAATGACATCGGATGAGTGTGTTAAAAGGACTCTGAACAAATTTGTGAATTTGTCATTTTACCTCCACGGGGAAAGAAATAGAGTTAGGGTTCTGTCTCTTAACTGGCTTGTTCCTTCTGCTGTGTGTCTTCATGCAGAGCCGTCCACCAGCCTCTGCAGCAGAGAGATCAGTAAGTCCCAGCCACTGCATGAGCAGATGAACCATGCAGTCAGAGTCACAGGACTGCAGTCAGAGATGAAAACAAAACGGCAGATGCAAATGTGGAGGGGAGGTGTGCAAAAAGCTGCTTTGTCGTGTTATGAAGGAAAAATGGGTGATCATATGACAAAAACGAACAGGTAGATTTTCATTCATGTGTTAGGCTCTAAGAATTAGCTTCATCAACATGTTCTTAAGCTAGAAGTGGTGACATGCTCCTGTAACCCCAGAATGTAGAAAGTAGAGGCAGAAGGAGCAAAAGTTCAAGGTCATCCTCAGCTACATAGCAAGTTCAAGGTCACCCTGAAGTACATGAGAGCCTATCTCAATAAAATAATGTAACAAAATAAGATACTAAAAGCGGGAGGGAGATTCAGAATATTTACTAACTTGTTTGGGAACCAACCCACCTATCAACAGAGGCCCTGAGTCTCAGTGACTAATCTGATTTTGGCCACAGACATGAGTAATAGGCATACAGCTCAGCAATTAAACTGATGCTCATTGCAGATAGAGAAAACTGTAGGGGCAAAGGCAGGCTGCATAGTCACACAGCAATGACTGAAAAGTGATTTTAAAGCTTTCCTGTTCATGACCAGCCTTGATGTCATACTATATGATGCCATGAGCCAGGTAAAATAAAGACATTCATGGTAATAGGGCCCCCAAAATGTTGTCACTTCATGAATCCATCTAGAAGCCCCACATTATTTCTTGGTGCATGTTCAAAACATTGGGGTTCCCTTACAACTGAAATATCTGACTGCTGAGAAGTGGGAAATGGTCTGTTTTCTTTCCTTTTTCAAATGTAAAAGTAAACAAAAGGGGGGGATGCTGAACTACCTTTGTATGGAACGTGGCCTGACCTATGCAGGATCAAGTTCTCCAGTGATGATCTGTAAATCAATGTGATTAGGAAACTTTCCATACACCTCCCTCCCGTCTTCACCCTGACCATATACACAGCTGCTGCCTGTCCTCACGATGTGGGCATGCTCTAACTTCTCTCCAACCTAACCGGCTATTTTTCCACTACAAATACAATTTTACAGTTTGTTCATATGCCCCCTCCAACATGCACACACACACACACACACACATTGAAGTGTAAGCGTCAGAAGAACAGGCCTTTATTTTATTATTGTTGCTCATTGCTGCATCTTCGGTGGCTAGAACTGCCTGGCTCTAAACACATACTAGTACATTGATGAGAAAATACTAACCATAATTGCCATTTTGATTACATAATCTCCTTCAGAATCTGGCACTTTATATGCACTACTACACTTAGTTTTTATCCTGAATGTCCTTGAAAGCTTTTTTAGCAGAGGCGAAGAAACATCAGCAGCAGACATCCAAATGCCCCTTCTCCAGTCTTAGCTGCAAGGCACTCCCCATTTCCTCCCAAGTGAGCACTGAAGTCAAATTCCTTTCAGATCAACTTCTTTTCATACTGTTGTTTGAAGACTCTCTCCAAACTATTGCAACAGGGGAAAGAGTCCAGGAATGATTCTGAACTCACCTCTAGGGACACGGGAGCAAGGAGAGGCTTGGCAGTGAGTGGTGAGACCCCCCAGACGAAGCAGGCAAAATGAAGTCCACAAGGGTCCCTTTCCCATCCCTTCCGTCCCTACTCCCGCTCCCTGCTAGTGGTTCGTAGCGAGTCATGCCTGTAAGATCTGCAGATGAAAGATGGCACCCTGCCACCACGTTCCCCGTCAATTGTTGGAATGGCTTCCTACAAGTAAAGGAACTTCCCAGCATGGATCTGTGCACAACAGAGTGTATCACATACAACAGATAGAGGTTATGTTGGGAATGATTTAAAGAGGACAGCTAAGAAGTCTGTAAGGCTCAGAAGCCAAGAGATAAGAGAGAGATCAAAACTGGAATAGGTATTCTTTGCCCTCTGCCCCCATTTAAAAAGAGAACACATTAAGAACTATCTTAACTTTCAGTTAGATTTTGTAATATCTCTTCTTCTGCAAGGTGTTTGCAACCAGGAGAGAGAGATTCTCAGATCCTTGAGAAAGACATCTCTGGGGTTGCAAGTCTGACCACAGAGGATTTTAAATAATCTATATCTCACGGGAATAGAGAAATGATTTATAATCATTGGCTTTCTAAAGTAAATATTTAAGGAAAAAGTGGGCTGAGTCAGATAGCCTAGTCCAGAAAACGCTTCTCTAGAATTTCATCCAGGTGAAGGGAACCATAAGGCTGCCTTGGCCAGTGAGCCCTTGGGATCACCCAGGAGTGCTGTCACTTGCCATTTTTTTTAACCAAGATTCCCCAAGGAAATGGATGGTACATGCAGGAAGAAGAGAATTCAAGGGCATAATCCATCAACTAGCACCTTCTCTCCCCTTCTAGCTTTATTCCTTCTGTCCGCAGACCCTGATATCAAAGTGGTACCCAAAGGAGGTACTAATAGAGAAGTGGCTCCACCTCCTACACAGGGCTCATCTCTTCCTCTTCTTCCTTGTTTGGTATCTCTGTTTTTGTTTTGTTTTGTTTGTGTGTTTGTGTGTTTGTTTGTTTGTTTTTTTCTTCTTTTAGTTAAACCAATATACGTACAATATACCTAGTGAACAATCTAGCAAATAACATATTGGTAAATCCAAACCTCAGTTCTTCTCAGAGTTGAGTTTGGGACTATCATATTTCTATGTTACAAATCAAGAACTTGGCACTTATTGAGTTAGAATAACTTGCTGTGGTAGTATGAAGGAGAATGGCCCTCATATGCTCATGTGTTTGAATGCTTGGTCTCTGATTGGTGGAATTGTTTGGTAAGAATTTGGAGGTATGGCCTTATTGGAGGAGGTGTTGGAGGAGGTGAGGATGGGTTTTGAGGTTTTGAAAGCCCAAGCTATTCCCAGTTAGCTTTTTCTTTCTGCCTCATGCTTGTGAATGATATCTAAGTTCTCAGCTACTGCTCCAGCACCATGCTTACCTGCCTGCTGCCACACTCCCCAGGATGATGGTCATGGACTCACCCTCTGAAACTAGAAGCCCCAATAAACTCTTCTATAAATTCCCTTCATCATGGTGTCTCATCACATCAATAGAAAAATAACTAAGACGTATATGAAAACCTACAAAATAGGAAGGGTGATTAATAAAGGTAGAATTCAACCTCCAAATTTTTGTATTAATATCCACTCTTGCTATGAAATTTGTTATCTGCTTAAAATAAGAATGCTAAATACCTACTTTTTTTTCAAGAAACACACTAATTTTAAAAAAAAGGAAACAAATTACTCTACAAGGGCCAGAAGAGATTAATCAACCAACTGAGCAAGACTCATTGTCAACACAGGCTAGGTCTGGAGCATTTGTGTTGGAGTTTCAGCTTTGATCTTAGGCATTCATCCTCCTCTGAGACAGCTAGAAAGGTCACAGGAGGATCTCCACCTATGGCACTTCAGAAGACACTATAGCATGCACCTCCTCATCCAACCCTCACCCCATTAAAAAAAATACTGGTACCCACAGTGGACATGCAAGCTGTTATATCTTACCATGTTAAGAACTTCAGAATAAACTCTAATGAATTACTAAATGGCTGCTAATTCAATTCTGTAAACCATATGATCAGGTCCTTCGATAGCATAAAGCAGAGCGGTGACTAATGAATACAAGGATCTACAGTAAAATTTGTGGCAGTGTTAACCCACTCAGGGTGAAGATTTGGACTTCACCTGCAAGAGAAGAGCAGCGATTCCAATTCCTAGACAAGTAGATAGGCCTTTGGGACTCAGCGTACCCATTCATTTTAGTGCTATAGCAAGCGCTTGTTGGGGTTACAAACATTTTTTAATTAACTTAGAAACAGCCATCTCATCCATCTTTACGCCAGGAAATAGATAGTCTCTTTGTTGCAGCTATTTTGTTTTTATCATTTTTAATTTCTCACATTATGGGCGGTTTAACAATTTCCTCAGATACTAAATTCGAAGTAGGAAAAAAGTGAATAAATTAATAATTAAGCTTAACTCCAGCCCAAGACTTCATAAGTCTCCCAAAATATCTTACAAACATTATATTTCAGACAAATTTAGAAAGCTACTTATGCAAGTACATAAAAAAGTGTGTCAAGGGAAAACTGCAAATTTGCATGCCTGAGGCAAAGACTGAGCCAGAATGCCTATTAAGGCACTACCAGATGCCTGACTGAGCACATTAGCATGCAGAGTCTCCCCAATGCTGCGAAGAAAGAGGAAGAATTGAACTGCCTTTTCCCTCCAACATTCAGTGGCTGAGTCTCCATTTCTCCTCCTCTTCTTCCTTGTAATCCTACCAGGCCTCTGGTTCTCCTCCACCAACATCTCCAATATTTCTATCTTAGTTCTTACTCCCCTCCCTTAAGATACTCTCAGTTATTACAATGACCAATCAGAATTCAATCCATGAGTTTCTAAGCAGCTCACAGTGAAATCATGAAAGTTTATCATTTGGGGATATGACTCGTGATATAAATATTATTTCTCAGAGTTTATTATATATGGATATATTAATAAATTTGTCAATATCCTCCTCTCTCACCTCCTCCATTCTCCCTTTCTCCCTCTCTCCTTTTATCACCTAAAGCTTATGCTGCCTAGACACTCTGTGGACCACTGTGAAAAGTAAGTATGGCCATTAAAAGGACACGGATCTTCAGAACGCTCTCCCTAATGGTTTGATGCATGTTCCTGGCTTCTGTCAAAAGCCAAGATCCTCAGTTTCCTTCAGTTTAGACCAGCATCCCAGCAGGTGAGCACATGAAGACAAATGGCAGATGGAGAGAAACAGCCTGTTCTGACATACGGAGATATGCACTTGTGACTCATGCTGTCAAATAGGGGAAAGAAACAGGTGTATGTAGACACACCTACTCAGAAACCCTGATGTGAAGAGTTAACACAAAAAAAATGTCCTGGGTAGGTAGGGGAGAGGAAGAGTAAAACTTGGAGTGATATTTCTGAGGGGTCATCTCTAAGAAAACTGAGTTTCCAGTATCCTGACTCATGATGGGAGTTAGGAACAAGCTCTGGTCTGATTTGCCAGTTCTCCCAGCAGGATGTGATGGCACCAGACACAGGATCAGGAACACATCTTAGCAAACAAAACAGTAAGCATGCTTTCATCTAAGCTGTACTTTTTGGGTTCAGGAGTTGTCACAGAATCCTTCTGTGTCTGTCTTTCTCAGCTGTGTCTTCAGTCATCAATTCCGTGGAAAAGGTAGCTTCTTTGGCCTTTATAGTCAGCAAGAGCATGGATCACAGACTTGCACATGGTTTCTGGAGATAGCATGGACCACAAACTGCTGTGGATATCATTCTGTATAAATAAAACACTGATTGGCCAGTGGCCAGGCAGGAAGTATAGGCGGGACAAGGAGAGAGGTGAATTCTGGGAAGTGGAAGGCTGAGTGGACAAGGAAAGAGGAGAATTCTGGGAAGTGGAAGGCTGAGTCAGAGAGACACTGCCATCCGCCGCCATGACAAGCAGCATGTGAAGATGCTGGTAAACCATGAGCCATGTGGCAAGGTATAGATTTATAGAAATGGATTAATTTAAGATGTAAGAACTAGATAGCTAGAAGCCTGAGCCATTAGGCCAAACAGTTTAAATAATATAAGCGTCTGTGTGTTTATTTTATAAGTGCGGACAGCTGGGGTTTGACAGGACCCGGAGAGAAAACTCTCCAGCTACAACAAACAGCCACACCATCTCTGGTGTCAATACAAACGACAGACATCAACACAGCCCTCAGCTGCAGCACAGGCCAAGGACGTCAACATGGCCTCAGGTGGCAGTATAGGTCACTCACATCAACATGGCCCTTGGCGGCAGCACAACCCACAGACATCAACATAAATTCAAGAGTTAGGAGAGCAAGCCAGGAGGCAGCATTCTTCTGGGGTTCTGCTTCAGTTCCTGGCCCCAGGTGCCAACCTTCAGCTGCTGCCTTGACTTCCCTGATGAAGGACTGTGATTGGGATGTGTAAGGCAGAAAAATCTTTTTCCTCCCTTTTTGACTTCAGTTAGTGTTTTATCACAGCCAACAGAGAAACTGGAACAAGGTAGGACATGTAAACACTGAAATACAAGAACATGCCAGATTCTTAACATGTAACCATGATCTGCAATCGTCTTCGTGATGGTCCGTGAACTGTGAAGTTTTCAGAAGAAAAATTACATGTGCAGGTAGATCTTTTTTAAGTGACACGTTTTATTAAATTCTTTGAGAATTTCATACACTATATCGCGATTATAGTAATGTTCCACTGCTCCCTAGTCGACCACTACCCTCCTTTGTAGAAGAGATTATTTTTCAGCAGATGGCCTGGTCATCTGGCTCTTATGATCTTTCCAAAGTATGTCTTTTTTAATGGTGAAAATATATGTAATACACAGAATGCAGATTTTAATTGTTTGAATATTATATTGTGGCTCCTTCCATTTTAATATAATATCATAGAAAATTAACACAGATATCGGCTAGCCTTCAAAGATGTTAGTTCATTACAAATTGACCTTTGTTGGAGAGATAACATTATATTTAGAAACTAGAGGATGCTTTCCAAGTGCAGTCAATAATTTTAGAAAACAAGCACATTATTCTTAAAACTATTTGGAAAATAGCTTTGTGGGGGGAGAAGAAAAGAAGTTCCCCAAAACCACTCTGTTAATGAAAGCGTATGAAACCAAACAGCTGCTTTTAGGCATTGATCTTGCTGGTCTCCATGCTAACAGCTGCACTTCTGGGGCTGCCGCAAATGAAGGTGGGGGAAAATCTGGCTAAGTGGGGATGAACAGAAGTTGACATATTTGAAAGTTTTTGCTGGCATATGTCAGAATCTTTTTTAAAACGCTAAGGATGTTGGAGTCTGCTAGGAATTTAAGGAAACTAGAAAATAGAGATAGAGTCCTGGGTTTGGAATCAGAGAGTTGACACCATGTTCTGAGTCTGAACATCATGGAGCCAAAGGAGCTTGACCCATTAAAGCCTCTGTTTCCAGTTTTCTACCTTTCTGCAAATCTGAGGATTGCATACATGTGTCATCCTACACACGGAGCAGGTCCTATTTAGAAATATGTATGCGTACCCATATACATATATGAATGTAGCAATAATTAGTGAAAAAAGAGGCCACGGATTTGAAAAAGAGCAAGGAGGGGTATATGGGAGAGCTTGGAAGGAAAAAGGGAAGGGAGGACTATATTATAGTCTCAAACAATGAAAGAATTAATAAAAATGTTGAGGAATTACTGCATTAAGATATCAAGAAAGGAAAAATAAATAAATGAGTATGAACACAACTCCCAATAATTCTAGACATGATCAACAGACCAAGATAAGAATTCTTAAGATAAGAAAACATAATAAATAATAGCAGAAAATTTCTCAAAACTTGGGCAAGAAAATTTTCCTTATTAGATGAATCATCCTAATTAACAATCAACAAAGAAATTTCAAAATACAACTATGCAATACACTAAATGGATAAAAAAAGACATCTATAGAATATCTCACAACAGCTATAAAATATACATTATTTTCTCATTGACCAAGAAATACATTCTAAAACAAGTCGCATTTTATGTAAATAAATAGATAGATAAATAAAACAGCCTGAATAAATGCAAAAGAAAGAACTACAAAAATCTGAGGATGTCAGATAATGAACTAAGTGCTCTTTCAACACCATGGTTATATGGGTATGCACGCAATATTCTTTCTGAAAAAGAAACCTACCAATGATCAATATAAATATTTCCTTTTTAGGGAATATAGACAAGGTGACTGTGTGTGAATTCAAGACTTGCACCAACTTTGTAGTGGTGGTTAGATGGCATTGATAAGGTGTTTCTCTCCCTAGTGCCTCGGACTTCCCTACTGCTGGGGTGCTGTGTACTGTCCACTCTATGACTCAAAAGGCTGAGGCATGAGGATTGACAGTTCAAGACATACAGAGACCCTGTCAAAGAAAGAAGTTAGTGGGGACAGAGAGAGGGAGGAAAAGAAATAGAAGGAAGAGGAAGGGGGAGAGGAAGGGAAGAGGAAAGTACAAATCGAATTTCTACTGAGTCTCTTATCATACATCCAACCAGAGGGACATTCAAAATGAAGAGCAGACTGCAGAAGCACAGTGAAAGAATCAACAACCATCACCACTAGAGGTAAACACAAGGCTCGTACATTTATGTTGATTGATATAAACATTCATATGATAGAGTTATTAAAATGGAATTGCGTTAACTTCAAAGAACATTTATTATATGAATGGAAAAGGAAATATTATATTTGAGCTAAAGCTACTTATTACAGAGATAAAATAAAAATAAGTATGCATAAGAACTAGAATTTTTTTTAAAAAAAAGCCTTGAATGCTTAAATATTCATTTAATAAGATAAACTCTAAACTAGACACAAAAAGAAATCAGTGAATAGGAGTATGTTACTAAGAAATTTACTTATAATGTGTCTAAACCAAGGTAAATGAATTAAAAGTAAGAAGAGGAAAGAGTCATGATGGATTGCCAAAAAGAGAAAGAAGAGGGGGAGAAAGAAAGAAAGGAAGAAAGAAGGAAGGAAGGAAGGAAGGAGGGAAGGAAGGAAAGGCACTAGAATAAACCTAATAACAATTTCACTGTAACCCAGGCTGGCCTTGAAATCAGGACGTAGCAACCCTTCTAGCTCAGCCTCCAGTGCCAAGAATATAAGAATATATCATGACAACAGAAATCAATATTTGGAAGTATACAAACTAAAAACTTCTCAAAGTTAACAAAAACGCAAATCAAAAGTAGAGTAGAAGCTGATAACAGGAAAAAGAAAAATACGAAAAACTTCTAAACCTAGACCTGTCTTGTTGATCTATATTACTCAGAGTAGAAGATGAAGGAAAATGGGGAAGAGAAACTTCAGAAGTTACTAGAGAAATAACAAAGAGTGACAACAAAGAAAATACAGCCAAAGTCACAACCAGCTTATCAGCAGCAACAGATGCCAGGAGGTACAAGAGCCTTTTTTATTTATTGAGAAAAAAAAGTATGACTCTCAACCTTGAATATTATATCCAACATAAAATAAGAAAATAAGGATGGATGCAGGCATACAAAAAAAATTTACCTGCTGAGCACCTTTAATAAATGCGATTAAAAATATGCCAAAAAGAAAAACAAAACAGTATCATACTAAGAAACACCTGAGGTCAGGAAAATAAGCCCCAAAATGTAATATTAAAGCTCTTAAATTTTAGTGTTGAAGAATTAAAAAAAAGTAAAACTCTAGAAAACAGTATCATAGACATGGTTACTGAATGAGCAGCAAAAAGGTGGAGGCAGGAGAACACTGAAAAGTGATGATTGCTGTGTATTTTTCATATTTTTATATGAATCTCATAGGTTAGTATTGTATCAAAATCGTTTCCACTCCCTACTCCTTCTGCCCCCCCAACACCCTCTCAATTCATGACCTCTTCTTTATTAGTTACATATAAACATATGTGCATATAAGTAAATCTGGTGAGTCTGTTTAGTGTTGCTCATAAGTACATATGTTTAGGCCCGACCACTTGGAATTGGAAAACATTGTCGGGGCTTCATCCCTGGAGAGGAATAGTTCTTCCTTTCTCATCAACCATTATTTTTCTGTAGTTTTCCATCAGGAATGAGATCCTGTGAGATTTCCCCCTTCCATGTTAGCATATCAGCTAGTTCTGTCACTGAACTTCTCTTATCTAGGCGGCCATGTTGTTAATATTTGAGGATACAGCTCCCTGTTATCAATAGAAAACACTGTCTTGCTTCAGATAGTGGTCCTCTGACTCTTATAGTATTTCTGCCTATCTTCCAGAATGTTCCCTCAGCTTTTGGTGGAGGGATTTTGGAGAATTATCAGCTGGGGCTGGACACCCCACAATCAGTTGTTGTCTGAATTTTGACTAGCTCTGGGTTTCTGTGATAGTCTTCATCAAATGCAAAAGGAGGCTGAAGAGTTTAAGATAAGGGCAATTGCCAAAGTAAGGAAGATGCAATTTATGCCTTAGGAAATGGAGAAGGAAAAAAAAAACACTAAAAATATTTATCAACCAAGAGAAATAATGAAAGGAGATAGAAGAAACCAAGAAAAAGAATAGCAAACAGAAATTTCTAAACAAGAAGTCCCTGTAGTCATGTATTTCTCTAAATATTACATAAAACTAGATATTTTATGTAAAACGCTATTCTTCTCAGAGGCCTATGTTTGCTACAAAAGTGGAAACTTAAATGGTACAATTCAGCTAAGAAAATCTTCCCCACAAAACCTCAACCCTGCACAAAGAACTATAGGCAACTTAAGGATAAGGAAAGTAAAAGAAACAGTCTTCCCTGGGGAAGAGCACACCAACTGGTTATCCCATACCAAATGGTCAGCCAAAAACATACATACAAACAACACTTACAAACCAAGAAAGTTGTGTTTACATATTAGGAATGTGGGGGGGGAGGGGGTGTCCATGTAACTAATGAAAAAAGATAAAAGAGGCCACCAATTCATAAGAGAGCAAGCAAGGGTATATGGGAGGGTTTGGAGTGGGGAAAGAGAAGGGGAAAATGATTCAATTACATTATAATCTCAAAAATAAAGGAAATAATTTCAAAATAGAAAAAGAAGTTTTTAGTCGGCTTTGCAAACGCCACGGTCTCCTGTGGCTGCTTGCTGATTGCCATAGTTGGCCCACTGTGTTCTTCACCATTTTGATAGAAGGGAAGCCTTTGGGCTGCCATCTCCTTCAAGACGGAAGAGCACTGTGCTCTGAGTTCTGGAGAAAAGGGACTTAACCAAGGCTCCCTCCTCTCACATAACTATTCCAGAGCTGAGGTACCAGGTGGTGATTTTACCTGCCATAGTGGCACTGATGGTAAGTCCTTCTGCAGGGAGACATTTGAGGACGGCAAGTTCATCCAGGAACATAAGGGGCCCGATATCTTGTTCATGGCAAATACTGACCCAAGGACAAAGGATTCACAAGTTTTCCTCCGCATTACCAAGTCTGAGTGGTCGGATGGCAAACACGTGGACTTTGGAAAGGTGAAGACTTCCATAAGCATCATGGAAAGCATGAGGCACTTTGGGCCCAGGAATGACAGGACCATTATGAAGCTCGCCATTGTAGACTGTGGACAATGCTGATGGTTTTGACTTGTGTGTATCTTAATTGCCAGCCCCCTCCTTCCACAGCTAGAGAGAGCATTCTCCATCCAATATGCCTGCAATATCTGGGATTCCTTGTTCCCACTGCAGGCTTGTGAGTTCCATATTTTCCTCATTTGCCCCCAAGTCTAGTGAGATCACAAAGTTGCATTTATGATGATGAATAAAAGTTAAATTCTAAAAATTCTCAATCGATTTGTATTTTTTCCAACATGAAATTAAGGCAAAATGGGTATATGAATATGTAATAAGATATGCTAACATTTGAAATCCTGCTATTCAATTAATAAAAGGTTAGCAACTGTTTTAGCTACAGTGATAGCATCTCTCTCTCTTGGGCCTGGCAGTGTCTGAGTCACACTTCCCTTTGGTTGACATTGGTACTTTCAGCAAAATGTCCACAATTGATTCTAAAGTTCTAATAATTTGCATTTGGTGTCTAACACAGGAGTTTGCTCATACATAATATGCTAGAAATTTTTATGGAACTGTATGCAAATATAATTGTTTTATATGTAAACGTCAGTAGAAAAAACATTGGGCTAAGAACACTAAAGCATATTGTTTGGGACAAACATTAACAAGATATCTTCTGGGGATGTCATTAAAATAAATAATTATAATAATTAAACATATCAATTATGTGATAAATAATAAAGCTTGGTAAAC
>CABHPH010154762.1:0-43120 GCA_902168325.1 Peromyscus nudipes
ACCCCAACCCAAACATATAACCTTATACCTACAGTTTGCTGTGCCTATGAGATGTGCTAGGGTAAAGGTGGTAAAGAAATTATGGGAGTGGCCAACCAATGACTGGTTTAGCTTGAGACCCATACCATAAGAGGGAGCCCAACACTGACACTGCCTGGAGGGCCAGGACCCAGGAGTGAGATAGCCCAAAGACCTAGGATAGAACCAAACATGACTGGCAATTAAAAAAAAAACTGAATGAAATGATTCCTAATGTTACTCTGCTGTACTCAGAATGATGCCTAGCAAACTGTCATCAAGAGGCTTCACCCACAAAACTGATAGAAACAGATGCAAAGACCCACACCCAAACATCAGGTGGAGTTCAGGGAATCCTGTGGAAGAAGGAGATGAAGGATTATGGGAGCCAGAGGGATCAAGGACACAAGAAAAGCCACAGAATCAACTAACCTGGGCTCATGGGGGCTCACAGAGACTGAACCGCCAGAGAGCTTGCACAGGACTGACCTAGGACCTCTGCACATATGTTACAGTTGTATAGCTTGGTTTTCATGGGGGACTCCTAACAGTGGGGGCAGGGGTTGTCTCTGACTCTGTTACCTACTTTTGGGACCCTTCCCTCCTACTGGGCTGCCTCCTTCAGCTTTAATAGGAGAGGAGGTGTCTAGTCTTACTGCAACTTGATATGCCATGGCTGGCTGATAAACTTGAGAATGCCATTTTGTGAAGAGAAAGGAGGAGGGGTGGATGGAGGTGGGGCAAATAGCAGAGATTGGTGGGGGGAGGGATTAGGAGGAGAGGAGAGAGGGAAGGGAAACTGTGATCAGACTTGAAAAAAAAATATGAGTGAAAGAGAAATGATCTAACTCTCAAATATTTACCTTTAATTAATTTTAATTAATATAGCTTTATATGGTTAGTGGCTGACATATTGAATATTACAGCTCTATACCTTCTACTCAAATGCTATAGATCTTTGTGTATAAAACTTTTCTGGGCTTTTGTGTATAAAACTTTTCCTCACCAGAAACTGGCTAGTAGAGTTGTTGAAGACATGAAATAAAGGGAACTGTGGAAAGCCTTCAGCATAGGGTTAAATGGGGATTCAGATTATTCTTCAAAATCTTTTCAGTCATTGCTTTACTACATTTGCACTGTTAGTTGCCTCTTTCAGACTCTTGCCATGCTTGCATTATCAAAAGCCTACCTTAATGCATCCTGATGTACTGAGGACCACTGCCTGTCCTCCCAGCAAATGATAACCAACAAACATGTCCACAAAACTCTTGTCATATCACCCCTTATAGATCTTTGTTGATCTTCAATGGAATATGCTTTTTTTGTTGTCATGGCTCTTTGCAGTCTGACCCCAAGCTCATGTTTCATGCTATCCTGTATAGCTCACCATAAACAACCCACAGTCCAGAGGGGGTAACAAGCCCTTCACCAGATCAACCATGAATATTTGTATTGCATCATTAATTGCTGACATATTACCATGTAAAGTATTCATCTCTTGTTCCCATACTTCATCAAGTTCATCCCTTGATAATTTAGTTAAGAAGCCATCCTCTGAACTACTTATATCAACAGGAGATGCCCAATACTCGCAGCTAATTAGTACATAATTCTATGCATCCTGATTGCCCCTCCCCCAAAAAAATACAAGTTTCTGGAATATGAAGAACTAAGCTTTGGTGGCTCCTCAATACTGTCTAACATGCCATGTACATTAATTAAGGTCTTATTATATATCTAATATGAAAATAAACACAGGGCTGAACAAATAAATTAGTGTTTAAAAACACCTGCTATTTTTCTAGAGGACCTGAGTCTGGTTGCCAATAGTCACCTCTGGCAGCTCACTACAGCTCCAAGGGATCCAGCGCCCTCTTCTGGCCTCCACAGACACCTGTATACATGTGGCACACGCATAAGCACATACATAAATAACAATGAATCTTTAAAAAAAAATGCTTGGAACAAAAACTCTGTTTAAATTGGTGTCTAGGATCTCGGTAAATCTGTATTCAAGCCACTAAAGGCATTTGAAACACTTACCTCAAAATGACTCTTTACAATAAACACATTAAAATCTACATCAGGACAAATACTTATTAATTATATGTTTTAAACGCTCAATAACTTCTTGTATTTCCTAACTTAAAACACTTTCCTGGGGATGTTTCTACCTGGCCTTTCTATAACCCCTTGCAGCATGCAATTTGTTTATAGGCTAAAGCACAACTATGTCCCCCCATGAACCCCACCTTCCCTTGCCTCTTTGACTTTCCCCATACCTAGCAACTCTGCCCCTGACACCCCAACACCCTCACAGTTGTCACAGCTTTGGAGAACATTTTCAAGCAATACTCCCAACCTTCTGATCTCCCTGCCTTCACAGTCTCCGTTATAGCCACACCAGAGATTTTCTCCCTATCCAATGAGATGACCCTTCTCCACTGAGAGATAGTTGGGGAAAGTGAATGATGGAGGTAATCAAAGAGAAAACATATTGACAGCTCACTTGGGCCCAGGTTTTAGGAGCAGTTTCTGGCACAGAAGAGAAGTCTTTGATCTCAGAGAAAGCTTTCTGCAAAAGAGCATGTCAGATAGGTTTTTGTAATTTGTACTCTCTTTCCAGACATTAGCTAATAGTGTGGTACTATCACTTTGGAGTACATTAGTATCACTGAGGGTGCCGAATGCAATGCTGATTCCTGGGTATCACTGCCAAGAAATCTAAGTCAACACATCCAAATCTGATCAGAAATGTGCATTTTAATGACCATACCAATAGCAACTTCTTCTCCTTTCTTTTTAAGCCAATGTATTGCTCTCCTTCTGTAGATCAAGAACACAGGAATAGCTTCAGCAAAAGACTGAAATCTCCAGGAGACACAAAATCTTCCCAATGAGGATAATTACATAGAGAATTGGAGGCAAAACAAAGTAGCCAGCACATAAGGCCAAGACAAAAAGGCTCACAGTCTTCAAAGGCCAAGCAAGTTGTGAATCTCAACATAATAGCTACCAAAAATCACATGAGCAAATGGAAGGAAAATGAATTGCCATTATGAAACTTAATATGTATAAAATATTGCATTTAGTTATAAAATGCCAATTCTTAGGCCAGAAATACCAAATTTTTAATGTAAACTGTCTAGGCTGAGGAAGATCAAATAAGATGGCCCTAGAATCTTCTGATCAGATAATTTCCTGAAATCAAAGAAAGTTAATGTGAAAGAACCTGACAGCCAATGACAGACCTGAAATGAAAAAGAGCATAGCCCCCCTCCCTCCACCACTCTTAAGTGTGGGCCACACAGAATGACTAACTCCCAAAGAGTGATGAATGGAAGGTGGGGCAGAGCCAAGCATTCTTAGATTGCAGAAACTTACGAACACTTCCTCAACCAGTTAATTGAAATAACAGTGTCATGTCATGTTGGTGGTGTATACCTTAATATGGTATAATACAAATAACACTTTGCCTCTATGAACTTGCTCTCCCCAAACCCAAGGCCCAAGAGCAATTGTGAGCAATACATCAGCCAAATTTCAACTGAAGTCTATCCTATAAAATTACCCAACAAGTAAAGTCTGAGAAACTGTCACATCATTGAGGCACAATAATGAAATGCAATGTAGTATCTTGGATGAGACCCAGAAACAGAAATAAAGAAATGGGTTAAAAACAAAAGAAATTGGGAAAACTATGAACTTTCGCTAATATTTAATATATTCATTTATTGAATGTGACAAATTTATCAAAATATAAATTTGGAACAGTGGAAACTGGTGTGGGGCATATATCAATTCTTGGTACTATCTTTGTAAATTTTTTCTGTAAATCTAAAATTAACTTCATTTTTATAAACAGTTAAAAGGACAAAATGGTGCCTAGGTTCCACATGAAAATGTTCAGGAGGATCTAATTTGGAAGAGATTTCCTTTCCCTGTGCCGTTCACAAACTGTAGTTCTAATTTTGTCAGGAAGGTGCAAAATGCAGATTTTGAAATTATCCCCACATAAATAATTCAGCCTGTGATTAGTGCCAAAAGAGAATAAATTAAACACAGTCTAGATTACCACGTCAGCCTGAGCTAAATTTTGTATAAGAAACAACACTTGTGATAAAGAAAATAGCACGTGATGGGATCCTAGAAAACCAGAATCACTTAGCCAAAAGTAAGAGTAGCAAAAATTTCATCTTATATTTCCAGGTCACAGTCCATCACTGAGGGGAGTTGGGGTAAGAACTCATAGCCAGTCCCTGAATGTAGGAATCACATATGAACACTGGTCTCTGGATTATTTGCAAGCTCATGTTTAGCTAGCTTTCTTATATAGCCCAGGACCACCTGCTGAGTACTGGTGACATCCATAGTTGGCTGGGTTCTCTTGCATCAAATAGTAATCAAGACAATCCCCGACAGACATGCCCACAGTTCCTCAGTCAAGATTTTCCTCCCACATAGAAATCCTTTCCCACACCTAGATCGTGTAGGGTACTATGTATGTGTTCCTTCTAACAGTTTCAGTGTTTCAGGTTTCAAGTTTAGATCTCTAACCCACTTGTAGTTAGTTTTTGTGCAAGATGATAGATACAGGTCTAATTTCATACTTCTGCAAGTGAGCATCCAATTTTCCCAGCACCATTTAGTAAAGAGGTTTCCTTTCCTCCAGCTTATGTTTTTTTTGGCATCTTTCTCAAATATTAAATGGCTGACGTTACATGTACTCATGTTTATGTCTTTAATTTTGTTCTATTGGTCTACATGATGTCTATTTTTGTGCCAGTACCATATTGCTTCTATTACTATGGCTCTCTAAATTATTCTGAGGTTTAGAATCATAATCCCTTCATGATTGTTCTTTTTACTCAGGATTATTTTGGCTATCCAGGATCTTTAGTGGTTCCATATTAATTTTATGATAGTTCTTTTTCTCTATTTCCATGAAGAATTAGGTGGGGATTTTAATTGGGATTGCATTGAATCTATAAATGGTTTTAAGAAAATGGTCATTTTTCACAATATTAATATTGCCAGTTTATGAGCATGGGGTATCGTTACATTTTTTAGTGTCTTTCCCTATCTTTTTCCTCAGAACTATAAAGAACTTCATTATAAAATTCCTTCACCTCTTTGGTTAGGCTTACTCCCAGATATTTCCTTTTCTTTGAAACTAATATGAATAGGAGTGTGTCCGTGATCTCTTTCTCTATATGTTTATTATTGTTGTGTAAAAAAGCTATGGATTTGTGCAAGTTGATCCTGTATCCTGCCACATTGCTGACTGGTACATTGTTTCTAGAAGTTTTCTGGTGAAATTTTTAGGATCTCTAATGTAAAATAGCATGTCATCTACAACTAGGGATGGTTTGACTTCTTTCTCTATTTTTTCCCTTTAATTTGCTTCTCTTGCTGTATTGCTCCAACTCCAAGCACAATACTGAAAAGGAGTGGGCATAGGGACAGTCCTGTCTTGTTCCCAACTTCAGTGGAATTGCTTCAACTTTTTCTCCATTTAAGATGATGTTGGCTGTGGGGTTTCTCATATATAGCTTTTATTATGTTGACGTATGTTCCATCTACTCCTAAGATTTTCATTACGAAGGCATGCTGGATTTTATCAAAGGCTTTACCTGCACCTACTGAGATGATAACATGACTTTTGTCTTTGGGTCTATTTATATGGTCTATTACATTTATTAGCTTGCATGTGTTGAACCATCCCTGCATTTCAGAGATAAAGTCAACTTGGTCATCATGAAAAATCTTTTTGATATATGTCTGTTTGCAAGTATCTTACTGAGTATTTTTGAGTATTTGTTAATCAGGGATATTGGCTTGTAGTTTTCTTTCCTTGTTCCTTTATCTGGTTTTGGTATGGAGTGATACTGGCTTCATAGGAGTTTGGGAGTGTGTCTTCTGCTTTTTTCTTTTGACTAGAGTAAGGATTGGCTGTAGGTATTTGAAATCTGAAAGAATTCTCCTGAGAATCCATCCCACCCTGGATTTTTTTCAGTTAGAAGACTTTTATTACTATTTCAACCTCCTCATTAGTTATGGATCTATTTAAGGCTGTTGACTTCTTGCTTTAACTTTGGTGGTTTTGCTGAATCTAGAAATTCAACCATTTCTTTTAAGTAGAGATTTTTAAAGTATTCCTTTAAAATATTCTGTATTTCTTTGCTTTCTGTTGTAACGTTTCCGTTTGTTTCTGGTTCTGTTAATTTAACCTCTCTTTGTTTCTTTTGGGTAGTTGGGCTAAGGGTCTGTTAATCTTGTTTGTTTATTTTCTCAAAGAACCAGCTCTTAGATTCATTTATCCTTTGTATTGTTTCTGAGTTTCTATTTCAATAATTTCTGCTCTTTTTTTTCTTTCCACTGATTAAGTTTGTATTTGGTTTCTTCTTGTTTTTTCAAATTTTTCAGTTCTATCAGTAAGTCACTTATTTGTCTTCCTTTTACTTCTCTCTCTCTCTCTCTCTCTCTCTCTCTCTCTCTCTCTCTCTCTCTCTCTCTCTCTCTCTCTCTCTTATCTATTTTCTATTTTCCCCTTGATACTGCTTTCAATGTGTCCCAAAGGATTGTTGTGCTATGTTTTAAACTTCATTGAATTCTAAGAAATTTTATATTTCTTTTGGTTTCTTCTTTGACCTTTCATCATTCAGCAAGAAGTTGTTTAATCTCCATGAGTTTATGTATTTACTAGAGATTTGTTTGCCGTCAATTTTTTATTGCACTGTTGTCAGATAGGATATACAGAGTAATTTCAATCTTCCTGAATTTATAAAGATTTGTTTTGTGTCCCAGAATTGACTATATTTTAGAGAAGCTTCCCTCTGCTGTGAGTAGAATTCATATTCTTTGGTGTTTGGATGGGATGCTCTGTAGATATCTGCTAAGTCCATTTGATTTATGATTTCATTTAACTCTGATGTTTCTCTGTTTATTTCTTGTCTAGATGACCTGTCTATTAGAAAAAGTGGGCTATTGAAATCACCCATTGTTAATGGTCTGTTGCTAATCTGTCACTTTAAATCTGGTAGTATATTTTTTATAAAATTGGGTACACCAGAGTTTGGTGTGTATATATTTAGGATACTAATGACTTTTCCATGAACTGTTCCATTGATTAGAATGAATTGTCCCTCATTATCTATTATAAGTTTTAGTTTTAAGTCTCTTTTGTCAGATACTAGGATAATGATACCTGCTTGCTTCCTCATCCTATTTGATAGGAGTATTTTTGTCCATCCTTTTACTCTAAGACAGTGCCTATCTTTAAAGTTAAGACATGTTAGCTTCAAACACATTTTGTTTCTTGATCTAGTCAGTCACTGTGTGTCTTTTACTGGAGACGTGAAGCCATTGATATTTAAAGTTATGGATGAAATGTGTGTGTGTGAGTGTGTGTGTGAGAGAGAGTGTGTGTGTGTTGATTGTGGTCATTGTGCTGTTGATGTTTAGTATTGTTTGTGCTCTCAATGGTACTTTGTATTTTAATAATTATAACCTTACATTTTTCCCATGGTCTCTCTGTTATATCATTCCTCTCTTCAGCCCAAAATATTGCTTCCTGTTTATTCTTTAGGTTTGGTTTGCTGGATATAAAAAGTTTTAGGTTGTTTATATTGTGGGAAGTTTTTCTTTCTCCTTCAACTATGGCAGATAGTTTTGCTGGGTATATTAATCTATGATAACTGTCACTGTCTTTTAGAACTTGGAATGCACTGTTCTAGGCTCTTCTGGCTTTCAAAGTTTCCATTGAGAAATCGGTCCTTATTCTGATGTATATTTTTCTCTTACATCTTTCTATGTACTTTCTTTTTTCTGTATACTTAGTATTTTAACTGTTATCTGCCATGGGGTGTAGATGTATTTCTAAATGTTCTTATTAAATAAAAAACACAGAGCCAGATACAGGAGTGAAAGCCTGAGAGAGATCAGGGAAATAAAGAAAGCCACAGCTAATCTTACCTCACCAACTGCAGCTTCCAAATGCAAGTTACTTCCTGTGTACCCACACCTATATACCTTACTGTTCTGCCATCTGATTTGCTCTCTCTGGCCAGCTACATCACTTCCTCTTCCTGCCCAGCTCTGTCACTTCCTGTCTGTCTGTACAGACCTCCAGACCTCCATAGTTAACTACCATACCTGGCTCTGTTTCCAGTGTGGCCTTGAACTCACAGAGATCCAGACAAATTCCTGCCTGCCAAGTGATAGGATTAAAGGTGTGTGCTACTGTTGCATGACTTCTTTGTTTACTTATAATGGCTGTTCCTATTCCTCTGATCTCCAGGCAAGCTTCATTTATTAAAGCACAAATAAAATATCACCACATTTCAGCACAATTAAAATATCACCACAGTGAGGATTTTCTATCTTTGGTCTTGTCTATTTGTTGTTCTGCATGCTTCTTGTATCTGCATGGCTTGGAAAGTTTTCTTCTATCAGCTTGTTGAAAATCTAGTCTGTGTCATTGACTTGGTATTAATTTCTCTCATCTTGCTTATAATCCAGTGGTTTGGTCTTTGCATAGTGTCCCACATTTCCTGTATGTCCTTCTCCTATTTTTTTTTTATTTTTCATATTCCTTGCTTATTTGGTCTAGAGCCTCTATTTTGATATTCTACCTTCTGCTTGACTCATTCTACTTGTAAGGCTTCCCTTTGAGTTTTCTAGTTGAGTTATTGGGTTTTTCAATTCAATTTTCTTTTCAGCTTGGGTCCTCCTCAATGTTTCTACCTCTATTGAGCTCTGTTTTCAAATCCTGGAATTGTTTTCATCATTCTATCAGTTTTATGCTTGTGTTTGCTTGGGCACTCAGGCATTTATTCTCTTTAAGTTCTTTCTCTTTAATTGTATAATTTTGTTGTGCTGTTTCTTTGTGTCTTCTTTAAACTACTCAAGTTATTTAATAAGTTTTATGATTGTTCTGTTAAATTCTGTGTCCTGGGGCTCATCTAGGTAATTCCCATCAGTAAACATTTCTACAGGACTGACAGACTTTAAAGGGGAGATACTGGTTTGCTGTTTCATATTGTTTATCTTTTTGTGATGTAATCTGGACATGTGGACTTCTTTTGTTAGTTTTGTGTATGATATGGACAAAAAAGGTCGGGGCAGAAGATAAGATGTTGGGAAAGAGGGTTGTCCCTAGAGGTTGGAAATGGCTTAGGTAAAATAAAATCAAGTGGATACAGGGGACTTGGCTAGTGTGCAAGACATGTATTCTGGTTCAAGCTGGAGTGTGGGATATATCTCGGGAATAGGGAGGGTGTCTGGAGGGAAGGCTCAGGCATGGTTATCTGGCTAGACTGTGAAGAAGAATGTTTTGGATCTGGCTGGGTGGAAAGTTTCATTAGTTATTTCTTAAATACATTCACCCTGTAATAGAGTTATTTTTGTATGTAAATAACACTGAAATAAACACATTAACAGACTTCAAAGATGACTCACCTCCGATTTAACTTTCTAAAATCACACAAGGAGGAGACACAAATTTTCCAGCTTCTAGCTCTAGAAGCATGACTTGCTCTTTCCTTGACTCATCACCTAGAAATGAAGCAGTGGAGAAGAACTGGCTACTCAGGAAGGTTATAAAACATTCTAAATTCAGAATAGACAGAATCACAGCTTCCTGTACTCATCACGAATTTCTGTTGCTCCTTCTTTATACTTAAATGCTCCCCTTACAACTTGGGAGGAATAATATGAAGACACATCTTCCTTTGCTAATTCATGCCACTAAGGGTCATAGAAGTTTTTCAAGATGAGACCTGGCACAGGGAGTTACACTTTGATCTTAACCGTCCCAGAAAAGCCAAGTGTTCAAGGCTTGGTTCTCAGTGTGGCATTACTGGAAGATGGTGGAAAGTTCCAGAGAAGAGGCCTTGAGTGAGTTCTTCTGAAGGTGATTATGAGACTCCACTCTCTTCTTTCTTTCCCTTTCTCTCTCACTTCCTGACCAGCAGATAAGTTGCTTTTGTCTACCACATACTCCCACTATGTACCCCCTTCACCACAGGCCAAAAAGCAAGACCTTTCTCTTAATAAGTTGATTGTGCTGAGTATTTGTGAGAGTAGTGGAGAGCTGCCCAACACAGAGCAAAGCATGAAAACATTTCTTGGGCTTCCAGTTTAGTGTATTGTTTCCAAAAAGCCAGCCACCCAGCTCAGGGAAGCTTTATTTCAGTTAACTTCTTCCCTAATTTCAGGTCATCCTACTGTGTGGATTCTAAGATAGCACAGCAAAGGATGTCAGGCCTGGGAGAAAGTTGGTATTTTATTAGAGAAATAAAAACCACAGAAAGGCAGGCATTAGAACTGGTCCAAAGCATGGATTTACCCACTGAATCATGAAAGGCCACTTTTAATGAGTTCAACAGGTATTATATATCTCTTGTACACTAGTGAGTGGTTTATATCCATACACTAAAATAATCTGAACATAATTTAGTTTTCCATTAAAAGGCAAGAAAAAATATGAGTTAAGCCTGGGGCAGAAGGTCCTCTGCCTTCGTGTTGTGGCTGTGGCTATATTTTCAACAGTATTGCTAAGCTCCTGGTAAATGAAAAATAGAAGTCAGGATTGTGGATATAAAACATGTAACTAGGATATAGTGTTAGACTAGGGAGATGGGCAGGAAATGAGATCAGGGTGCTGGCATCAGCGGGAACAGCCATGTTGAAAATGCAAAGAATAGGGAATTCAGACCTGAAAAGGGCAAAGAGATAAGTCTACCTCTCTTCACGACTTTCAGTGAGTGAAATGACTGAGGACTCCAAACCTTCCCTTGACCAGGTAGATAACTCAGGTACAAAATCTTTGACTGAGACTTTGGGACTGAGACACTCACTTTCCAAGACTTGGGGACTAAAATCTGTCCCTGTATTAAGTTTGCCATATAAATCAAATAGCTGTCCTCTTTACTTAACTTTCTCTGGGTAAGTCAAAATTCTAAGCCAGGATTTCATACTCTCCTGCATAATACCTACCAAAGGCCACGTGTCACCATGCTTGTGTAACTCTAGAAATGTGTGTGCACTTGTGTGCATGTGTACATTTGTCCAAAGATATTAAACAGATTAGCAATTATTGGCTCCCTGCTTTATTGCTTGCCTATTCTTCCTAGGCAATGGTAAAAAGGAATGAGAAAATACTAAGGATTTCCTTCCACCCTTCCCCCCTTCCCAGTCACCATGAGAATGACCTTTTTTTTTTCTTGTTCCTTTGCTTTTTACTCCCTGTTTCTTTAATTAATAGTAACACCACCAATAAGTAGAACAGAAAGGCACAGACATCAATGCTATTTACCACCTTGAGCAGAGTCAGCAGGTTGAGGAAAAAGACAATGGCATCCAGGGAACTCCAACAGCAGCCTCTATAGAGTTCTGCTGTTTATAACCCAAAAGATCTCCTATGACTATCCATTCGGGTTTTGCAGTTCATATTCAAGACCTTTGTCACAGAGTAGAGCTAATTAAACCAGGCTTGACTCCATTTTTTATTATGATTTCCTCATTTGAGCATCATCTTTCAAATTATGATAGCATTTTCATGAGGAGGGCCTCCCACTGATAGGCCAGCTAGCAGCAGCAGCAGCTAGTACAGCCTTGACGAAAGCTTTTGTCTCGCTCAGCATATCCCTTTAATATCTCTCCCTCACTGCATTCTTGAGGTTGCTTCCACCCCTGTGGCTTTCCCCTCTTGTCATGTCTCTCTACATCTGTTCCGTGTGGCTAACAAATATATTGGCTCCAGAATTTGTTGATTCTATTTCTTCTGATTTTTTTATTCCTACCACCTCACTTCCTTCCCTCTCACACAATTATTTCCATTCTAAGAAATAATTTCCATTAAATCAAACCAGTATCTTGGTACACTATTAGAATTCTTCCATGTATCAAACCTTTCCTTTGTGTATGTCAAAATGCTAAGTAATTTACATGTTTTCATTCTAATTAATCCTAATAACAATCATAGAGACCATTAACATCTCCATGTAGGAAAAAAAGAAAACCAGAGCTCAGAAAGGCCCCTTTCCAGGCCAGGATGTCAAGAGACAGGAGCCTTGATATACATCCATTATGGAAATTAGTGTGGAGGCTCCTCAGAGATCTAAATTAGCAGCAGTACCACTTCTGAATATATATAAAAACAATCAGAAACGGTATCAGAAAGCCGGCTGGATGATTCAGCAGACAAAAGTCCCTGCCACCAAACCTAATGACCTGACGTTAATCTCTGGGAGGGACCCACATAGTAGAAGGAGAGAACAGTTGTCTTTAGACCCTTCATGCATGCCATGGCATACATGTGTACATGTTCACACATGCACACACATACAAAAAGGTAAATAAAGATAAAAATTCAAAATAAAGGGAAATATTTTAAGGAGCTACTTAGCTCCCATGTCCACTATTACATTATTCAAAATAGTAATATTAGAAATTTTGTTATAAACAATCTACATATCCAATGGATGGATGGATCAAAAAGTCTCACACAAACACATTTCCACCCTCCTCTCTCTCTCTCAGATTTTTTTTTTGTTTTTTTGTTGTTGTTGTTTTTTGAGACAGGGTTTCTCTGTGTAGCTTTGCGCCTTTCCTGGAACTCACTTGGTAGCCCAGGCTGGCCTCAGACTCACAGAGATCCTCCTGGCTCTGCCTCTGAGTGCTGGGATTAAAGGCGTGCACCACCACCGCCTGGCTCCCTCTCTTAGATTTTTAAAAGGAGGAAATCTAGTGGTTTGCAATAACATGGTAGGTACAGTGAGAAGATATTATGCTAAGTGAAATAAGCCTGGCACAGAAAGGCAAATACTTACTTGTGTGGAATCTAAAATGTCAAATACACAGAAGTAGGAAATAGAACATGGCTGCCAGGCATTAGGAGAATATAGAAATAGAATTAATCATAGTCAAATGTATATAAACTTTCAGTTAAGCAAGGTACGTTAAGGAGATAGTGTTCATAACTAGAATCGTCTTAAATACCAATTTGATAAGAGAATTAATCTTAGCAAATTCCTTACCACACTGAAAATATTATAATAATAAATTTTGGGAGATGATGCATATGCTAATAAACTTGCTGGTAATGGTTTCACAGCTGTCCCTCTAAACTCATGAAGTCATAACTATTAGATATGCACAGTTCTTCATAAGCCAACCAAACTCAACAAAGGTAGAGGGAGAAGAGAGAAAGAAAGATCACTTTCCAACTTTGGCCTGAATATAAGTCCAGAGTTCTTAACCATCTCTCTGTTCTAACATGTCATAGTCCTTCACTTGCTATTAATTCTTGTGGGGTGTGTTCCCTTCCCCAGAACCTCTTCTAAAATACAAAGATGTTCATAGGAGAAATGGACTTAGTGTAAATAAATAGTTCAGGTGTTTCCTCAGAGCAGAACTGCAAAAAAGGGACAAGCATAGTGTTATGATTTGAACGTGAATTGTCTGCCATAGGCTCATTCATGTATTTGAACACTTGGTGGCGCTGTTTCAGAAGACTGTGAAACCTTTAGGGAATGGAACCTCGCTGGAGAAAGTGGGTCACTGGAGACAGGCATTGAGGTTTTATAGCCAGGACCCACCTCCTATAGGTTCTCTGCTTCCTGCTCTACTAAGATGTGGTGGAGTAGGAATCTCAGGTGTATGATCTTTTAACCATGGAGCTGACTTCTATCAAGATACCTTCATGACCTTATGGACTGCATACATTGAAACTGTGAGCTGAAATAAACCTTCCTCCCTGAAGTTGCTTCTTGTCAGGTATTTGATCGGAGACACAAGAAAACACACAACCCTGTGGAGAAGAGCCAAAGCCCTAAAATAAAGAAAACTTTCCAAAGAAGAAACAAGACAAATGCGTCCTCTGTCATGTCTGCCTTGGTCAGTCCCATTTCTAGTGTAAAATGATGTTGTCATACTATATAAAGGAACATTTTACTTATTGAAAGAAAATTCATCATTAATTCCAGGCATGGGTACCTATCTAATCCCATTCTAATAAGCCACAAAAAGCTGAAAGATTTACACAAAATACTATAGTTGATCAGTTCCAAGTGGCCAACAGAAAGTTGTATCTCTAATAAGCATTTTTAATTATATTTATTTTTATTTATGTGTATGTTTGCCCTTGTCTGAAGTGCACAATATCCATGCAATGTCCACAGAGGCCAGAAGTGGGCATCACATGTCCTGAAACAGAAGTCATAGGTAATGACAAGTCACCAGATATGGGTGCTCAGATCTGAACTCAGGTCATCTGGAAGGGTAGCACATGCTCTTAGCCACTGAGGCAGCTCTCCAGGACCTCTAATAAACATATTTTAAAGGAAGAAGCAACCATGACTTTCAGTTGGATTGAGAGTGGGCTGCTTTTCTCCTCACTGAAATTACACATCATTTTTTATTCAGAAAACTTCTGTAACTGCCAAAGTCTTTAACAATAAGATTATTTGCCTTTCAGAACTGACAAATATAGCTACATGAAAAATCCCATCCATTAGGGCTGAGTGCTGCTAATTCAACCCAAATCTTTTAGAAAATACATGCAGTGTTTTGCTTCCTGAGTTTAAAAAGAGAGAGAAAACATTCCTAAGTCTTTTCCCCTCCACTTCTAAAATCAGTTTATTTTGTACAGCATTTCAAGAGCCACATTTCGCTAAATTATTCCTAAATGTAGCACTAAAAAATACCAGATATTCAAGGGCTCAGGAAATCAACTGCTTTCTTTCTTATTCTGAAACAAAATCCATGAATACTGAACATATCACTAGTGTTTGAACTTAAGTCATTGAAACCAAAAAAAGGAAGTCAGACCTACAAATTGGGCAGGTCAAGGCAATTCAATCTTTAACAACACAATCATGTAAAAAAATCATGTAAAATATTTCTTACATAGAGATAATACTGTTGTACAAGTTATCCCACCTTAAAAAAAAGTCAGAATACTACTTGTTTAAATAGCTTTTTTTAACTTTAATTTTTAATTAGCATATACAGTATTAGGTTTCATTATGACATTTTCAAACAAAGTTTGTTTTTCTTGATTCTCTTCCTCACTTTGCCTTACCCTCTTGAATTTCTCTCCCTTGTAGCCTTTCTCCACTTGATAGCCTCTTTCCACACTCATATGTGCCTCACTAATTTCTAACTCCTTCCCAAACTTCTCCTTTCCCCCTCCCATGGCCTCCTTTCTAGTTTCAAAGCTTATAGTCACACTTATCCCCTCTTACACATACGATATAAACATTTAAGCTATGAGTCACATAGAGAGAGACACATAATTTTTGTCTTTCAGAATCTCAGTTATTTCCTTAATCTAATATTCTACACATCCATCAGTCTCCTGAATACTTCATTATTTTGTTTTGTTTGACTATAAAAATTATTTCTTAATATGTCTACAATGCTTTGAAAAATGGGAGCAAAATTAAAATGATGCATGATGATGTTTGAAGATGTTGCCCAAACACAAGGAATTCTTTGCTATGAAATGCAAAGTAAAGCTTACTTCTATTAAAATATCCAATATATAAGATGTACCTATTTTGTTATATTCTAGACTGCAACACATCTTACAATCATAGCTTCATCTAGCCCAAAGCAACTTTTGAAAAAAATCAATATATTCCTTAAATCTGTAATGTATTCTATTACCATTTTATATAAGTGTCTTGCTTTATTAAAGTCTTAGCTGCAATAAAACATGGTTGAAAAGCATAAATAGATAAAAGAAAGGTTTTGTTTTTTACTTCACAGAAAGCCAGGTATGGTGGACTTGGAAAATGGCTCAGAAGATAAAAGCACTTGCCATGCAAGACTAACATTTGAGTTCAGACCATGGGAAATCTACATAAAAAGGCCAAATGCAATAGTGCACATCTATAATTCCAGCACTCCTGCAGTGAAATAGGAGGCAGAGACAGGGCAATTGCCTGGAAACTTGCAGGCATGCTAGGCTGGAGAATGTGGTGAGATGGCAGAAACAATAGACACTCTGTCTCAAAACAAAGTAGAGAGCAAGAACCCATTCCTAAAAAGTTGTTCCCTGACCTATGTACACATCATGACACATCCAAGCCCCCCATGCTCCCACTCAGGCATAAATCATAATCAAACACATACAAACACACACTTGCATATACACACACATACACATGGGTACATACACAGAGAGAGAGACATACACACATGTGACCAGACATTATGGCTCATGCCCACAATCCCAGCACCCAGGAGGCTTGCCACAAACTCAACAGCTACATAGTGAGTTTCAAGCTAGCCTGGGCTATTGAATGAAACTCCCAGTTTTAAAAAAAAAAGAAAGAAAAAAAGAAAGAAAGAAAGAAAGAAAAGGTACAAAAGATAAATAATGGCTCGTGTTTATGAAATAGTCACTCTGTCCTTAGTTGTTTAGACACTAAGTCTTTTATTTCCCACAATGACTCAATAATGTCGTTATGAGCCAAAGTACAGAGGGCTAAGTAACTTGCACATCATCATATAACTAATAAATAGACATAGTAATTACAAGGAAAGATGAGCAATTGTTTACAATGAATCAAACTATACTTGTCATTAGAGAAGATAACTATATTTGCTTCTTGATTTGTCTTTTCCCTTCCCTTCTCCCCTCCTTCCAACTCCACTTGATGGCTCTTTGAACATAGACTCCATCTCTGCAGAAGTACGAGGTCATTGTGTTCTTATTAGGAGTGAGAGCTTGCTGATGTGTTGTTCTTATTTTTTAGAATTCCAATGGGCGAGACGCCTTTATTAAATAAGAAGTGCTCCTTCAAAAGCTTAAGTCTCTGGGCTGGAGAGGTGGCTCAGCTGTTAGGAGTGCTTGCTGCTTATGCAGAGGATTACAGTTTGGTCTCAGCACCCATGTCAGGTAACTCACAACCACATGTAACTCCACCTTCAGGGAATCAATGCCATCTTCTGGCTTCCACAGGCACCAGCACATATCAGAGAGAGAGAGAGAGAGAGAGAGAGAGAGAGAGAAGAGAAGAGAAGAGAAGAGAAGAGAAGAGAAGAGAAGAGAAGAGAGAAGAGAGAGAGAGCTAATATTTTGAAAAATTTAAAGCTAGTTATCTAAATGATGGTCATTATTCTTAAAACTTTCATGAGCTACTGAGATAGTTGGGTTCATGAGAAAGGGAAAAGCAAAAACTTTTATCAAGAAAAAGAAATGAAAGGTGAGTTTGCAAGTATGAGCCTGGGAGAAGATGTCAGGGGAGAGTCTTAAAAACAGATCAGTAGGAAGGCTTCGGATTATAGCATTGTATTGACAGAAAGATGAGGGATACAAGAAAGGGCATAATGAAGGTAATGAAGTTAATTATGCTGTAATTAGATCACATTCTTTGATGAGAGCTGGATGTCTCCAGGCAGATATGAGCAAGTCAGCTAGTGCAGTAATATCTAAATTTTCTATCCTTCTCTTTTCTAAGATTGCTGTAGTTCAATTGTGCTGTTTTTAAAAAATATCTACCACAGTTTGGGTCACTTATAAAGAACATATATTTATTTCCCACAGCTCTAGAGGCAAGGAAACCCAAGATCATGGTGCCATCATTTGTTGTATGACAACCAAGGCCTCTAGTCCCAAGATGAGGCTTATTGCTGTCTTCTCCTTGGCTACAGAGCACTGTGTCCTCACAGAAGAGGGATGAAAAACAAGAGGTAACTCCTTTAGCCCCAAGCCCCTTTGCAAGTCTGCTAATCCCACTTCCTAGAAGAGAACTCTTAAAACATAATCACCTCAACATTAATTTTGGAGAGAGCACCATCTTTCAAATCACTTTATGTTCCATGAATATCTTGGAGTTCTGAGTATAAAACTAGCTTGCCCTAGTTGCAAGCATTGCCTTGTACACTGTTCAGATACATAAGAAAACCCGAGTCTCACTTTAAGCCAATATAACCTTCCTTCATTTCATCAAATTTGGCAGTCTCAGCACAAGCAATCTAAATCTTGTGAGGACCTGGTGGAGAGGCAGAAACACAAGTTGAAACTGACTGAAATGAGCTGTCACTGGCTGGCCAAAACAAACTTGGCCATACTAATGACTGTTTATCTCCTAGACCTTGGCTAAGGAAGCATCCCCTCCAAGTGCTCTTCTGTCATTCTTGAGTGAAGCCCTACCTTCCTTTGCCATGAGAATCCGAGCTTCTCTACTCCCTGCTATACTCCATTCATAACTATCTGCACTGTAATTTCATTTTGTCTCTTTAGACAGAAAGCTAGGTAAGGAAAAGGCTATATTTTACATAATTCTTACTCATTTTCAGCTTTGAACATAGTGATTCATGCGTGCTAGTCAAGAGATATTCATAGGATGAAATGGGATAGAACAACATAAAAAAGACCAGGAATGCAACAGTACGATAGACTCCTCTGACTACCTCTTTTAGCAATTTTACTCCCCAACACTGAACCTCCTTACCCATGAAGATTAACTTTGGCAAAGTACTTTGAGCACATCAGCTCATTATTATGAAGTCTGCTATCAGACTGGAAACAATGAAACAACCAACCACAAAACACAGAAAACAAGTTCAGAATGTTAGAGATGGCTGCCTGGGAGTATGACTGCGATAATAAAAAGCTCATGGTTTATTCAAGGAATCAGGAAGTCACTTCCTTTACCTCAAAAGTATGTCTCAGAGATGTTGCTACTGTTTACAAGTGCATGCCACTCAGCACATTGCTTTTCACCTTCCCCAAAGTATACCATCAGCTTGTGGTGAATCTTATAAATAATATGTGGTATTTGTATAACTTAAGAGGTATCTTGCCATTTCAGGAGCATTTAGCTATTCAGAGCACAGAATTAAAAAAAAAAAAAAGGAATGAAGTGGTTTGAATGTTGGTCCCAGCACTAACTACATTTTTTTCTCTTAAGTATTGTACCCCAGTTTTCTATAAGATGGCAGGTGCTGGGGATATAGCTCAGTTTGGAAAGTGACATGAGGCCCTGAGTTCAATCCCAAGTCATTATTATGTATTGCTTTCTTCTGGTTGGGCACGACCATTACCTTCTTGAATCAGAGCAGCTAACATTACTCAAAGGAGACTGTCAAAGGATTGAGGTAAGCTCCCAAGTCTCACAAATCATCACAGGATCCTCGTGAGATTTTCCACTTTTATTGAAAATAGATTCTTCTCTCGACAGCTGTGGAACCTGCATGGGGCCAGACTAAGCCATCTGCATGTGGGAGACAGTTGTGTAGCTTGGTCTGTTTGGGGAACACCTGGCAGTGGGATCAGGATCCATCCCTGGTGCATGAGCTAGTTTTCTGGAGCCCACTAACTATGGTGGGACGCCTTGCTCAGCCTGGATTGGGGGGGGAGCCTTGGTCCTGCCTCAACTAAATGTATCAGGCTTTGCTGACTCCTCATGGGAGCCCTTACTCTTCTGGATAAGGAGAGGAGGGGTGGGGGGAGGCTGGGAGAGAGCAGGAGGAGGGATAAGTGGGGGCTCTATGGTTGGTATGTAAAAATGAATTTTAAAAATTCTTTTTAAAAAAGGAAAAAAATTAGATTCTTCTCTCATACAATACATCCTGATTACAGTTTCCCCTCCCTCTACTCCTCCCAACTGTCCCCACCTCCCCTCTCCCCAGATCCACTCCTCCCCCTCCACTTCCTCTTCAGAAAAGAGCAGGCTTCCTAGAGACAACAGCCAAACTAGACAAAACAAGATACAGTAAGGCAAGGCAGAAACCCTCATATCAAAGCTAGACAAGGTAACCCAATGGGAGGAAAAGAGTCCTCAGAGCAGGCAAAAGAATCAGAGACACACCCGCTCCCACTGTTAGGAGTTTCACAGAAACATAACATATATGCAGAGGACCTGGTGCAGACTCATATAAGCCCTATGCTTGCCACTTCAGTCTCTGTGAGTCCGTGTGAGCCCTTCTTAGTTTATTCAGTGGGCCATGTTCTCCTGATGTCCTCCATCTCCTCTGACTCCTACAATCTTTCCTCACCTCTCTTCCACAGGGGAAGGGATTTGATGGAGACCTCCAATTTAGACTCTGTCTCCACAAAATGTCTGGCTGTGCTCCCATCTGCTGCCAGAGGAAGTCTCTCTGATGACAAATGAACAAAGCATTGATCTGTGAGTACAGCAGAATATCATCAGTGAGATCCCTCCACTTTCTAAGGCAATGTAATAGGGAAACAATTCACTGGGTTGAAATTCTTCAACACCCAATGAAGCAGCTACACTACACCCAATGGTGTAGCTGCTCATACAGTGAGCAGGGGTCTGGGAGCTGAAGTAACTGTCTCTTTTCTATTCCCATTTCCATCACCAGGGAGCCATACTGCTATAGCTGTGTTTGGCTTAGCTTATTTTCTCTGCGTTGCTCATATTTTTTTCCTCTGTACTTTTTGGTGTACTATTAACTAGTTGGTGGATTTACAAAACTCTTCATCTTCTTTGTTATAAGGTCTGTTTTCTGTGTGTGTGTGTGTGTGTGTGTGTGTGTGTGTGTGTGTGTGTTTATTCACTGCATCGCATGCAAATTTCTAGTCTGCTTTCTTACCCAGAACCTACATCTTTGCTGGGGAGTGACCCAGGCTGCCTTCTTCATCTACTTCCCCTTACCATTCTACTTCTAGTACATTCTTCCTCTTCTTCACTTTTCCTGCCCGATTGTATGCTGGTGGATGCTCCCTCATAGGTCTTCAGAATATTGTGACTCCTTTTTGTTGACTAAGAGAGGTTTTCAGTCATAGTTCTTTCCATCACAAGATTCAGCAGAAGCCCTTTTTACTACTGAACCTGCTTCAAGCATGCATGCCAGCCTTAATCTAAAGACCAGGTTTCTACCTTCACACCCTAATTTCATTACAGAACCTCAGCCTTGGTAATGTTCCCAGTCCCTCTAGGGCATTGCTTCCAACTTCTGACTGACCTACAGGTCAGCAGGCTTAGAAACAAAACAGTACAATATCAACACAGGAAAACCCACCTGAGCAGTCAGGAGTCACTCAGCAGCCTCTGTAGCCTTGAATCATTGGTGTGGTTGGTTTAGGTTATTGTTCTTTCACAATTTCTGGACTCTTCTAGCACACAGGACCCCACAAACCTCAAATGCAGTTGCAGGTTTTGGTGAGACAGTGAGTCCTCTGGTAGGTAGGTTAACAGTGAGAAGAAGAATCCCATTTTGTCATTCTGTGTGACAAAGGGTAGTAGCTGGGTGTAATTCTGAGAGGAAAGTCACTGCTCAAAGCTAAGCCACACTTGAGTACTATGAAGAGAAAACAACTACAAGCCAGAATTTTAAACTGCCATAGACCTACAGTGTGAAGCAGTCCTGTGTGGCACAGATCTGGAGAGGGAATACAAAGAGCAGGAGGCCTCAAGCAGGGAAGCACATCAGGGAAGATGGGTCCCTCTCTCAGTGGCTGGAGCAGATCTCATAAATGAGAATAATCCTGGAGTCCAGTAGCCATGAAATTGAAGTCAACAGATGGATGGACCCCTGGAACCACCTGCTTGTCATTTACTACTATGGAACAAGACAAGTCTGAAGGTCCAACAGTCTACCTAATAGCATGCAGTAAGTAATATTCAGGAGATCTTGAAAATAGGAAAGTAAGTGTCCACCTGTAAGATCTCATAACTTTAGTTATTCTTTATATTCCCAAAGCATTCAGAACGTACCCCAGGACTAGGACATTTGCCACTCCTGAGGGTATGACAGTGGAACACCCTGAAGGTGAGAGATGCTTCCCAGACCACAGACTACAAGGCTAAGTGTGCCTAACAGAGGCCCATTGTAAGCAAAAAGAAAGCTACTAAAATAAAGATGTCTCCAGAAGATGTCAGATGGGTGTCCAATACAGAATCTTGTAGTCAGAAGATTTCCTATGTCCTGGCCTGCCGACGGTCGGGACAAATCTCTCCCACTCTCATCCCCCAAGTAAACACACAGAGGCTTTTATTAATTATAACTGAAAGGCCATGGCTCAAGCCTTTTGCTAGCTAGCTCTTATATCTTAAATTAGTCCATAACTATTAATCTATGCCACATGTTCCGTGGCTTTACCTGCATCCCATTACATGTTGCTCCTTGGGTGGCTCGCTAGCATCTCCCCCGCTTTCTTACTGTCTCTCTCTTTGAATTTCCTGCCTTCCTCTAAGCTGCCTTGCCATAGGCCAAATGGCTTTATTTATCAACCAATCAGAGCAATACATATTCACAGCATACAGAAAGACATTCCCCCATCAGAACCAAGCAACAGCATGAATCATAGGAAAGATAGGAGTCAGCAAATACAACAGACTTCCTCTCCTACATGCATATCTCTGGCAGTCTCCAATTTTTGAAAACCCAGAAAGAACTGCTGCAACATTTTATTTTTTTATATTTATATATACAGGGAAGAGACTTGTTCTTTCTTCCCTTTTTTATTTTTAAGAAAGAAATTGAAGAAGACACTAGAAGATGGAAAGAACACCCATGCATACAGACTTGCAGAATTGATGTAGTTGAAGTGGTTATTATATCAAAAATGATCTTCATATTAATATACTTCTGATAAAAATTCTAATGACATTCTTCACAGAACTGAAAAAAATCATAAAATTCATTTAGAAGTACAAAAGACCCAGAATAGCCAAAGCAATCGCAAATAAAAACATAAGTATGAGAAGTATCAGAATACCTCCTCTCAAATTATACCATAGAGCCATAGGAATAAAGGTGCCATGGTTCTCGTACACAAAGAGACACGTAGACTAATGGAACATGATGATGCACCAAGAAATAAATGTAGTCTCCTAACTTTCAACAAAGTTTTTAAAAATATACATTTTTAAAATGAGTAACACAACATGTTTAACAAATGGTGTTAAGAAAACCAGATGAACACATGTCAAAAAATGAAATTAGATACATATTTTTACTCTGTACCAAAATCTATTCAAAATGAATCAAACACCTTACTATAAGACTTTAAACTTTAGAAACTGCTAGAGAACAACATAAGGAAAACACCTCAAGACACATGCATGGCAAGGACTTTCTGGAAATGAATCCAATAACACAAAAATAATCCCCAAATTTGACAAGTATGATTATATGAAATTTAAAATCTGCTGCACATCAAAGGAAACAATTAAAAAGAGTGAAGAAACAGGATGTGAATGGGAAGAAAATCCTGGCCAACTATACATCAGACAGAGATTGCTATCAAGAATATATTTTTAAAAAACTGCAAAGATTAAACTCCCAGAATCAAATCATCTACTCAGTAGATAGGTTGATGAGTTAAACAGACAGTTCTCAAAATAAGAAATGCAAATGTACATAAATATTTGGAAAGCATTCAGAATCATTAGAGAGTCTGGAATGCACATTAACATTCTTTTGAGAGCCCACCTTACCCCAGTCAGAATGGCTAGCATCAAAAAACAGCAAATGCTGCAATGGATGTAGAATATTATCATTCACTACCAGTAGGAATATAAACTGGTGCAGCCACTATGGGAGTTGTTATGGAGGTTTCTTGAAAAACTCAAAATAGAAGTGCCATATGGCCCAGCTCTACCACTCCTTGGTCTATACTCAAAAGGTTCTAAGTCAGCAAACTGCAGAGATACTTACACATCTATTGCTGCACTATTCACAATAGCTTGTAAATGGAGTCAGTCTAGGGTCCAGCAACAGATACATGGAAAAAAATATATAGTAAATATGCACAATGGAATTGTATTCAGCCATAAAGTAAAATGAAAGCATGGTATTTGCAGGAAAATGGGTAAATGAATGGAACTGGAAAATTGATAAGCAAAACAAATCAGACTCAGAATGAAATTTTCCACATTTTCTCATATGCGCAATCAGTGTGTATGTGTGTGTGTGTGTGTGTGTGTGTGTGTGTGTGTGTATTCATCATGAAACTAGAAATCATAAGAGAGGAAAACAGATAACAAGAGGAAATGAAACAGAGTAATGGAATACATGTGACATGAAACAGAAGGGAAAAGTATCTGAGGGAAGGAAGGAGACAAGGAAGGAACATAGAGGAAGACAGAATAAAGCAAAGTATAATGACACATGTGAGAAAATGCCATAAAGAACTCATTATTTTGTATGCTACCTTAAAAAAATTAACTTTAGAAAGTATTGAATAGATAATAGTAGGTCTTAAAATTTTTAAGCAATACGAGATTTGTGTGAATAGAGAATTCTAGGGGGGAAACTGACAAAAAGGCCAAAGGACATGCTTATGAACTTTTGGGAGCCCTTAAAGCATGCTAACAGTTCACCAGAGGCATGAGTGATAAGAAAATGCAGTAGATTCCTTCACACCTCTGTTGTAGAAGTGGGAGATCCTGTGAGGTGGGAACCACATCTTTACTCTTCCAGCAAAGAGTTTAAGGTTTCCTGCTGGTGTGGTCTATACAGGACTGTTAGAGGTCCCAAGGGGAGCTATGGATTTTTTTTCCATTTTGGTCTGTTAGCATGCAGAGCCCCTAGGTTTTGGATGATAGAATCAAGTGTATCTTAATTCAAAGAAACTCATGGAAGTAACAGGATGAAGGATAGAAGGGTAGATATGGAGGCAGAGTGTGTCAATTGAAAAAAACAGTAAGCTTGTCCTAGGAGCAGCCAATTACCCACCCCACTCTACCCCTCAAAAGTATACTGTATACATATCTCCCCTTCAAAAAGTGTGCTGGGGGTGGAGAGTATAGTGCTGGGACACACATGTTATAGCACTGTTGGAGTTTTGTTCCAAGGCATAAACTGTTGAGGCATTCATGCATGGTTGAGCAAAATACAAATCAGTAATGGTGAAATATTATTCACTCAGCCGAAAGCCTTCTCTATTGCCAGATGTGACCAGATAGCTTATGGAAAATATTCTGAAGGGCTAGATGAGGTGCTGTCCCCAGTTCACATTACAGTACCCAATGAACTGTTGATATAAGTGCTGGGTTGTTTTCATGCTGTATTAGGCCTTGATACCTTTTTCCTGTATTCTCTTGCCTTCCGAGTCCCAATATCAATTATCACTTGCTTGGAGTGATAGCTGTAGTGCATCAGTGATTCTGCCCACCGTCTATAATAAGGTTTCATTATGTGGATGATAAGCATCTTAAAGATTTGAGTGGCATCTAGAAGAACAGGAAATACAGTGGTGGAGAGGTTAAATGCAGAAAGACCCATGTGTAGATAGAAGCTGTAAATTTGTTCAGTGAAAATTCCTGTGACAGTCGTAGATGACCTTGTTGACCAGTAAGGCCCTTGAAACCCCCATACAATACAAACGGCTGAGATTGCTATTGGTTGAATGCCACCATTAGTCTCTTTTGCTGACAATACCACATAGTCTGGAGAAATCAGGCGAGGACTAAGCTTAAGCCGCCTTCGAAATACCTGGCATTCCTAGTGGAGGAAGGTGCAATACAGGCTGCTGGTGGAGAGCGTTGCCAATGGTCTTGCTCAGCTATGAACCCTGGATATCATGGTATAAACATGTCAGGAAAAATGTGCCTGGTTCTGCAATAATCACATGACTTTTGCAGATGCAACCAACTATTTCCCCACTGGATTTAAGGCAAGCTGAGTCATGTTTAGTGCTATAAACCCAACCAACGGGAAATAGACACCATAATAGGGGCACTAAAATGTCTATATAGTTGGCACAAATTAAAATACTTGCATTTATACTTGTAGATTGCAGTGGTGGTTTGAAAGAAAATGGCCCTCAAAGAGAGTGGCACTAATAGGAGGTGTGGTCTTCTTAGGGGAAGTGTGTCACCCTGGGGGTGGGCTTTCAGGTCTCTTGCTCAACCTTCCCTCAGTGTGACTTTTCAGTCAACTTCCTGTTGCCTGTAAGATGTCAAATTCTCAGCTATTCCTCCAGCACTACATCCACCTGCATGCCACCATGCTGCCTGTCATGATGATAATGGACTGAACATCTGAAACTCTAAGCAAGCCACCCCCAATTAAATGTTTTCTTTATAAGAGTTGCTGAGCGGTAAAAAACAATGATATCATGAAATTTGCAGGCAAATGGATGGATCTAGAAAATATCGTCTTGAGTGACGTAACCCAGACTCAGAAGGACAAACATAGTATGTACTCACTCATAAGTGGATACTAAATGAGAGGGAAGGGATGGCCAGACTGCAACCCACAACTCCAGAGAGGCTAGCTAACAGGGAAAGACCCTAGGAGGGACACATGGATGACCCTGTGAAGGAGAAGTGGATGAGATCTACATGAGTGGACCAGGTGTGGGGGGGGTGGCAGAGGGCAAGGTGTGGGGGATGAGAACATAGGGAAATGGGAGGGTCAAGCTGGAACAGGGACAGAGTGGGAGAGCAGGGAGGAAGATACCATGATAGATGAAGACATCATGGGAATAGAAAGAGGTAGGGTGCTGGGGAGGCTCTCAGGAATCCATAAGGTTGACCTCACCTTGGTCTGCTGGCAGTGGTCCAGAGGGTGCCTGGACCAGTCTACTCTGGTGACCAGCCTAGCAAATAACCTAGCTGTCATCATAGAGCCTTTGTCCAGTGACAGACACAGAGATCCACAGCCAGGCACCGGGTTGAGTTCCGGGAATCCAACTGATGAGAGAGAGGAGAGATACTGCAGGCAAGGGACATCGAGATCATGACGGGAGGATGTGCAGAGATGACAGACCACACTAGTGGAAACCCATGAACTGTGGACTGGTGGCTGTGGAGCCCCCATGGGACTGGACTAGGCCCTCTGGACACAGAAGATGGTTGTTTGGCTCGAACTGTTTAGGGGGCACCCAGGCAGGGGGATCAGGATCTGTCCCTGGTGCATGGGCAGGCTTCTGGGAATCCGGTGCCTGTGGTATGACACCTTGCACAGCCTTGGTGCAGTGGGAAGGGGCTTGCAGGGGAAGTGCTGTGGGATGGTCTGTATGTCAAATTGCTCTGATTGGTCAATAAATAAAACACTGATTGGCCAGTGGCCAGACAGGAAGTATAGGCAGGACTAACAGAGAGGAGAATTAAGAGAACAGGAAGCTGTGTGAGGGAGACACTGCCAGCCGCCACCATGACAAGCAGCATGTGAAGATGCCGGTAAGCCAAGAGCCACGTGGTAAGGTATAGATTTATAGAAATGGATTAATTTAAGAGTAAGAACTAGATAGCTAGAAGCCTGAGTCATTAGGCCAAACAGTTTAAATAATATAAGTGTCTGTGTGTTTATTTTATAAGTGGGCTGTCGGACTGCCGGGACCTGGTGGACCTGGAGAGAAAACTCAAGCTACAGCCTAGGCTCAGTGTGCTGGGCTCTGATGACTCCCCCATGGGAGACCTTGATTTCGGGGATGTGGGGATGGAGGGTGGCTTGGGAAAGAAGGCTGGGGGTGGGAGGAGGGAGGAGGAAGGGTCTGTGGATAGTATGAGGAGTGAGTAGAAAATTTCATAATAAAGAAAAATAAAATAAATAAATAAATAAATTTTTTTAAAAAAAGAGAGTTGCTGTGGTCATGGTGTCTCTTCATAGCAATAAAAAGCCTAAAAAGACAGAAGTTGGTACCAAAGACTAGAGTATTGCTGTGACAGGCCTGACTGTGCTTTTGTTTGAAGGAATATGGACCTTGGGACTGTGGATGGGACTATGGATTAGAATAGCAGTTGAATGTGTTAAGTGCTGCTTAATGGGCCATACTAGTAGACGCATGGAAGATAGTGGTATTAAATATGATTTGATGAACTATGGGGAGCTGGTTCAAGAAGTTTCAGAGGAGAAGGATTTTAGTATGTTGCCTAGAGACGATTTTTGTGATATTTTGGTGAAGAAAGTGGCTGCCTTTTGCCCTTGTCCTAAGAGTCTACCTGAGGCTAAAGTAAAAAGTTTTGGACTAATTCCATTGGCAGAAATCTCAAAAGAGCCTAGTACAGACTCTGTCATGTAGTTTTTAGTGGTAACTCTAATGAAGATTTATAATGAAAAGGAGCAAGCTGAGCAGGGTAAATTACAAAATGAAAGTTTTGAGGAAAAATAGAACACCAGGAAGTGGGATAAAGCTAAATTCTGTGTTCAAAGAGATAAATGAATTAAGAAATGGAATAAAGGGAGTAGTGACAACAGGTCAAGATCCCATCCAGCTAAGTTTCCAACTTGTGGAAAGAAACTAAAGGAAAACTTAGAGCTAACTGTGGTGGGGCACACCTTTAATCCCAGCACTGGGAAGACAAAGTTGAGGCCAGCCTGGTCTACAGAGCAAGGATAACCAAGCCTAGGTAGTGAAAGACAGAAAGCTGCTGAAAATGTAATTGAATGAGGGGGCCATGTTCCAACCCTGGCCAGCAGCAGAACTTGGCAGCTTCAGCTACATGGGCTCTGGCTTCAGTGTTAAGAACAGAAGAAATGGGTTATAGAATTTGCCTCCATACTTCAAGAAAGCTGTTGAGGCCAGGCATGTGTCAGGGGTGTCCCTGAATGGAGGCCTAATAGAGAAGCCATTGCATGCAGCTGTGAAGTTGAAGCCTGGATTGTCTTGGAAAAACCCAAGATGTTAGAGATATCAGAGTCTTGGGATACCTGCCAAGGAGAGCTGCTAAAAGGGAGTGGAGCCAGCCCAAGAGAAAGAAGTGTGTTGCACTCAATAAAGCTGTACAGAGTTGGAGACCCGAAGAGTGTTTGACATCAGACCTGGAACTGCAGAGTTTGCAGTTAGCTCAGCTCATTTTCAGTCTCATTTTGGTCCAGTATTTCCTCACTATGCTCCCTTCCCTGTGTTTTGGAATGGTTTTATATATATATATATATATATATATATAATCTGTGCCATTATATGTTGGAAGTATAAGATCTGCTTTTTTATTTTGATTTTTACAGGTTTCCATGAGTCTCAGAAAAGTTTCGGAATTGTTTGAAACAAGTTTGAGACTGTTATAGACTATGGGGACTTTTGCAGTTGGATTGAATGCAATTTTTGCATTATGATATGAATTTAAGCCTTTAGGGGCCAGGAAGTGCAATGTGGTGCTTTGAAAGAAAATGGTCCCCAAAGGGAGTGGCACTATTAGGAGGTATGGCCTTGTTGGAGGAAGTGTGTCACTGTTGGGGCAGGTTTTGAGATCTCTTTTGTTCAAGCTTCCCTCAATTGGACTTTTCAATCAACTTCCTGTTGCCTACAAGATGTAGGATTCTCAGCCATTACTCCAACACATGTCTCCCTGCATGCTGCCATTCTCCCTGTCATGATGATAATGAACTGAATCTCTGAAACTGTAAGCCCCCACCTCAATTAAATATTTTCTTTATAAGAGTTGCTGTGCTTATGGTGCCTCTTCATGACAAAAGAAATGGGGGTAATGAGGGTCGAGGGGCAAGGGAAAGAGAACTTGGGGGAGCGGGAGATCCCAACTGGATCAATAACAGAGAGGGAACACAAGGAATGTTCATGGTAAATGAAGACCACATGAGAATAGGAAGAAGCAAAGTGCTAGAGAGGCCCACAGAAATCCACAAAGATGCCCCCACAATAGACTGCTGGCAATAGTCGAGAAATAGCCCGAACTGACCTCCTCTGGTGATAGGATGGCCAAACACCCTAATTGTCGTGCTAGAAACCCCATCCAATGACTGAGGGAACTGGATGCAGATATCCAAGGTCAGGCCCCGGAGCTCAATTGGCGAGAAGGAGGAGGGTTTATGAGAGCAAGAGTTGTTGGGACCAGGGATGGATGGAATACAGGGACGAGTGGCCAAAGGAATGGAAACACATGAACGGTGAACCAATGGCTGAGGGGCCCCCAACTGGATCAGGCCCTCTGAATGGGTGAGACAGTTGATTGGCTTCATCTGTTTGGGAGGCATCCAGGCAGTTGGACCAGGTCCTGTGCTCAGTGCATGAATTGGCTGTTTGAAACCTGGGGCTTAGCAGAGTCGCTTGGCTCAGCCTAGGAGGAGGGGACTAGACCTGCCTGGACTGAGTCCACCAGGTTGATCTCAATCCTCGGGGGAGTCTTTGCCCTGGAGGAGATGGAAATGGGAGGTGGGCTGGGGGGAGGGGGCGAGGCGGGAAGGGGGAGAACGGGGGAATCTATGGCTGATATGTAAAATTGAATTATATTGTAAAATAAAATAAAATAAATTCAAAAAATCTAAACTAAGACAATTGCTGATGTTATTGGCCATAGTATAGGGAAACTTTTTACAGTGCATTACAGGCAGCCATTATTTATCACACTGATAGGATAAGTTTGTCAATGTGGTCTATACTATTGCTTAGTTGCCCAATACTAGGGTATACATGGAAGAAAAAAATCACAGATCTTAAAATCTTCTTTCCAAGGCCCAGGGAATACTGTAGAAGAAAGAATATGATGAATGTAAAAGCCAGAGGCAAACATGAAGTGCTGGGTAGCTGTTTCCTTCAGGTTGGACAAGATCATTTCCATCTTGAATATGAACAACCATGATATTCACATAAAACCCTAAAGAAATCAGGTCTATTAACATTCCTTTATGGAGGAAGGGGGAAGTCCCACAAGGCTCATGAGATCTTTATAAGACTCATCTTCTCCCCAAAGTTACAGAATAAACAAACAATCCACAAGGTTGGGACTCTTTGCTAATATACTTATGCATTACCTACTCACAGATTTTCCCAAGTCATGCAGTGCTGTGAGTAGAACTCTTCAATGATGGAGATCTTCTGTGAGATCTTCAGAGATGTAGCTGCCTATAAGTTGTCTAAGATTATTCTTAGATACCTTTGAATTATCTGTGCTCCTGTTAGTAAACTTAGTTTGGGTTTCTATTGCTGTGATGAAACACCATGAGCAAAGAGCAAGTTGGGGAAGAAAGGGTTTATCAGGCTTACACTTCAGCATTGCTGTTCATCAATGAAGAAAGTCATGACAGGAACTCAAAACAGGGCTGTGGTGATATTTTGAACAAATAACATTTGCCTGAAGATCAGAAGATAGAACAAGTCACTAGATCAAACATAGAGGCCAGGCAGTGGTGGCACATACCTTTAATCCTAGCACTTAGAAGGCAGAGGCAGAGACCCATCTGGATTTCTGTGAGTTCAAAGCCACATTGGGCTACACGAGATTAATCCAGTCTAAAAGAGAAATAGAACCAAGCAAAATTAAAAATATGAATAAATGATGTTGTCATTGAAGGTCTTAGAAACACAGAAGTGGATATAACAATAATTACACCAGAATTATGGCATCCAAATTGCCCTCTTTAGGAGTTAAATGTTCTGCTCTTAGAGACTGGAACATTATCTCAAGTGAAACAGTGTGAGATGCATCAAATGTATAGGGCCAGAAGGACAGAGAGGAAAGTTAAAACCATATGTGGCTAATATAGCTATGAACTTATGGGGACATAATTTGTTATAGCAATGGAATACTCAGGTTAACATCTCAGAAACAAGCCATAAACTAACATATGTTTCTGGGGAAAATATTAGAAAGTATTATAAAGAACAGTCACTGTCCATTTAGGTTGTACAAGAACAGGGCACAACAGTTGCTGATCTTTCAAAGACACCAACAGCCATACCTTTAAAATGGTTAAGAGACAAGCCAGTATGGATTCAGCAATGGTCTCTAACAACAAAGAAACTGCAGGCCTTAGAACAGCTGGTATAAGACTAGTTAAGTACTCAGCATATTGAAGAATCAACCAGCCCTTAGAATTCTCCTGTACTTGTTAGTAAAAAGAAATTTGCTAAATGGAGAATAGTAACAGATCTAAGAGCTGTTAACAAGGTAATTCAGTCAATGAGTTCTCTATAATCTGGAATTCCTTTGCCTACTCTATAACCTAAATGATGGCCTCTTATAGTAATTGATTTAAAAAGCTGTTTCTTCTCAATACACTTACAAGAAAAAAACAGAAAAATTTGCCTTCACAGTGCCTACTTATAATAATTCTCAGCCTGTTAAAAGACATCAATGGAAGGTTCTCCCACAGGGAACATTAAATAGCCCAATTCTGTGCCAATATTTTGTACTACAGCCATTGGAAGTAATATATAAGCAATTTCCTCAAACTATAGTTTACCATTACATGGAGGACATTTTACTAGCTGATTAAATGTAGATACTTTAGAAAGAATGTTCAAAATTTTGCCTTATTGGGGGTTACAAATTGCTCCTGAAAAAATACAAAGAAGAGAATATATTAATTATTTAGGGTATAAAATAGGTCTACCAAAAAATAGACCCTAAAATGTACAAATTAGCAGAGATTGATTACGGACTCTTTATGACATTCAAAGATTATTTGGAGACATTTCCCATCTACAAACTGTTGTTGGGGTGAAAAATCATGAAATGAGTAATTTGTCCAAAATCTTAGATGATAACAAGGACTTAAATAGTCCAAAAAAATTACCAGCTTAAGCTGAGAGAAAATTGGCTTTGGTGGAAAATAAATTACAGGATGTACATGTGGATCATTTGGGTCTGAAGTTTGATTGCATTCTGGTTATTTTATTCTCTAAGCATTTGCCTATAGGAATTTTAATGCAGAGTGAAGATATATTGGAATGGATATTTCTACCAAATAAACAGAGTAAGAAATTAAAGATATATTTGGAAAAGATTTCTGACGTGATTTTAAAAGGAAAATTGAGACTTCATCAATTAGCAGGTATAGACCCAGCAGAAATTGTAGTACCCCTAAGTAATGATAAAATTGACACATTATGGGCAAAAAGTAAACCTTGTCAAAGAGCTTGCAGTAATTTTGGGGAGAGGTTAACAACAAATGTCCCAAAAGCAATAGAATTCAATTTGTAAAGAGAACTAATTGGATCCTGCCTCACATTGTACAGGGAACACCAATATCTGGAGCCCTACATTTTATACTGATACAAACAAATCAGTAAAGACAGGGTACAAGTCAGAAAATTTAAGTAAAGTAGCTCAAAGTCCTTATAATTCTGTCCAAAAGTCAGAACTATATGCCATTCTGATGGTATTAATGGATTTTATGTAACTTCTTAACACAGTTACTGACTCTTGGTATGCAGAAAAAGTTGTTTTACATATTGAAACTACTGAATTTATTTCTGATGAGTCAGAATTAACTTCATTATTTATTCAATTACAAGAAATAATCAGGAATGAGAAGCATCCCTTATGTATAAGTCACATTCAATCCCATATGGGTCTGCCAGGCCCTCTAGCACAAGGTAATGATGAGATTGATAAACTATTGATATGAAATGTGCTGGAGGTCTCAGAATTTCATTTTTAAAAAAATCATGTCAATAGTAAGGGTTTGAAAAAGGATTTTTCCATAACCTGGCAACAAGTCAAGGAAATTTTAAGGAAATGTCCTACTTGTTCTTTTTACAACAAAACTCTACTACCTGCAGGAATTAACCCAAAAGGTACTCATTTTGCAGAATTGGGAAAATTAAAATATGTACACCATACTATTGATGCCCATTCAGAATTTCAATGGGCAACTGCTCTGAGTTCTGAATAGGCTGATGTTATAATCACACATTTGCTAGAAGTTATGACCATCATGGGTATACCTGTACAAATTAAGACTGACAATGCTCCAGCATATGTCTCTGGTAAAATGAAACAGTTTTTTGCTTATTACAATATAAAGCATATTACAGGTATACCACACAATCTTACAGACCAAGCAGTCATAGAAAGATCAAATAGAACTCTAAAGGATATGCTAAATAAAGAGAAAGGGGTAATAAAGACCCCCAGAAATAGATTACATAATGCTTTATTGAATTTTCTTTGAATTTTCTCAGTGCTAATGAGAAAGGAACAACAGCTGTGGAGAGACATTAGATAATAGGAAAAACTACAGAATTAACTCAGCCTGTATACTTTAAAGATGTGCCGACCTTAGAATGGAAACCAGGATATGTGTTACGTTGGGGATGAGGTTTTGCTTTTGTTTCCACAGGAGAAGGAAAGCTATGGATACCATCAAAATTGATAAAGGTTTGATTTGAACAAGAGAGACCTCTTAATTAGAAGAGGTGATAGTTTATCAACCAGCATGGCCATTTCAATTTAAACTAATTTAGATGACTAACAAATGCTTTTCATTTAATCAGATATAACTTGCCAAAAGAGAACCTCCCCAAAGTTAGGGTTGGGGAAGGGTTTTGTTTTTGTCTTTCAGGAGAATGAAGGCTAAGGAATCTGAAGAACACTGGACAAATGAGACATCTGAAAGGACAAATCATCCAGAAAAAAAGTCTCACAAAAATGAGTAAATTGGTCTATTGGTAATCACATATCTAAAAGGATAAAATTTCACAAATCTTCCTAAATGTTTGTTTCTGCTGTTCTCTACAGACACATAATGCAAATGGTCTTTTTGTAGTTCCAGTTCAATTAAAATTAAAGATGGTTTTGGAGTTGGAGTGTGGCTCTCTCCTTCTCTAAACTCAAGCATGTTTGTTAAAGGAAAATGCAAAATCTCTGTCTCATGTCAGAAGAGCCATCTGATACGGGACAGAAGAAAAACCAAAATTAAAGGACTGTTCTATTGCTACTAATCTCATGATCCTTTGATTTTATTTTGACTCTTTAAGACTTCAAGGTATGAATTTTATATCAAAATTTATAAGATTAATATATATATTAAACTTTTGTCATGATATTAATGGCAATATAAAGTACTAATTCTAGCTTCCTGTACATGGTTTCAGGTTTGAGTCTCTATCAGTTTTCTGCAGTGAACCATGACCATGCCTAACAGCAACTTTGAAGTCTCCAAAAGGATTAAGGAGCCCCACAACAACAATTCTATCAGGACTATGATAATGCCATAAAGCTGACAAACATCATCCAAATATCAGCTTTGGACTACAAAATGCTCAGGAAAATTTTGAGATGGCTAGCTGAGATGATCCAGCCTCACATACTACTATAGCCAGAACTTGAGACAAGCCCTGCACTTTCCACTATGCAGAGACTGGACAACAAATGATACAGCTACCTCTCCCAGGACTTGACAACGCAAATTTTTTCTTTTCCATATCCTCTAAAGATGCCTTCACCCCCAGACAGAAGGAAGTAATTTAAGAACACGACACCCACATTCCCAAGAGGCAGAGTGGGTAGTTTTTGGTCCTTCAATGAGTTATGGATATTTGTCATTGTTTAGGATGGTTGGTTGCAAGTTGTTATTGGTAATGGTCAGAAAAAAAAAACCTGTGCAAAGTAGATTATATGCACGGTTCTTGTTTTGGAAAGAAAAAAAGAGGATATAGATATAAGATAAGAGGTAAATTATTGAATCTACTCTGAAAAAAAGATATAGAAATGATAGGATAAAAGGGTAGATTATTGAATCTACCCTGAAAAGAAAAAAGGGAGGATATAGATATGATAAGATAAAAAGGTAGATTATTTAATCTACTTTTAAAAACAACTACTAGTTTTAAATATTTTACATTGGATTGGATTTTTGTATATTGTATACAAATTGTGTATGTTGATACAAAGTTGAGATTATTATTGTTAAAACATTCGGTACATACATTTCTCATCTTGTTCAAGTTATTGTATCTATACATCTAACAATGTAATGCAAATTGCTAATCCTTTGAAAGTTATTATTACCAACCAATTAAGATATAAAGAAATGCAAGTCATAGTTAGTCATTACAATCAAATTTATAGTCATGTTAGGTATGTTTTCAAGGTCAAACAGAGATATATTTTAGATAGACAGGTCATCTTCAAACACTTCAGAGATCTGCAGAATATAGCATTTAAGATATTTTATTAACATAGGTTCTTTTTGTTTTTTTAATGACAATGAGACATGTCTTCTCCTGGCAATATCAACCTACTTCAGAGTTAATGATGGGCATTGAAGATACTTGTTATGGAGTTTACTTTCTTTGTGGCAAGAGTTAGCCACTAGACCAGGCAGTGATGGTGCACACCTTTAATCCCAGCACTCAGGAGGCTGAGCCAGGCAGCTCTCTGTGAGTTTGAGGCCAGCCTGGTATGCAGAGTGAAATCCAGGACAGGCATCAAAACTACACATAGAAACCCTGTCTCCAAAACAAAACAAAACAAAACAAAAAAGTTAGCCACTGGGCAATAAAATGCCCTTGCCATGACTGCTGACAATATGCTGTCCAAATGGACAAGCAGGACACCAGAGAAAGGACTGCTGATCATTGCCAAGACAAGGTAGGACAGCCCATCAGAATATCCTGCTTCACAGAAAAGACTGTCAGATATGGTAAGTCTGTAGCCTGAAGATGAATGCCCCAACATTGCAGAGAAATCTTAGGTGACTGTCCAGGCAGCAAGCTGTTTCTGTCATTTCTCACATTTTTTGGAAGTTGCTTGTTTGCACTTCCTGCTTACTCAGTTAATATTATTTCCTTCTCAGGTCTCTGAGGGAGTTGAAGACTAGATAGTTATAGTTTTCCTTGTTAACAAATTCAGAAAAGAAACTCACTAAAGTTGTGTAAAGTGTCTAAGTTTGAAAGACATCAAAAGATAGTTTTGGATTGGCAATACAAGTTAGGATAGAAAGTGAATTAGATACACCACTTTGGACTCATCAAAATAGGATAAATAATGGAGTATTTTCTCTGAATTTGTCAAATGTTAGTGGACTGAACATTATTAATGTAATTCTTGGCTGTATATATTGTATATAGTTATTGTACTTATTGTATATAGTTTTTCTTAAATTAGTTATAACCTTCTTTCATTATTTTAGACAAAAAAAAATGTGGTGATATTTTGAACAAATAAAATTTACCTGAAGATCAGAAGACAGAACAAGCCACTAGATTAAACATAGAGGCCAGGCAGTGGTAGCACATACCTTTAATCCTAGCACTTCAGATCACACACCTTTAGTGCCAGCACTAAGAAGGTTGAAACAGGAAGTGATATGGCTGGGCAAAGAAAGGAATATAAGGTTACAGAGAAAGGGAGGAAATGTGAAGTCAGGCTCTTTCAGGCTGAGGAGGTGGTGAGGTAAGAGGTGGTGGCTGTAGCTTGCTCTGTTTCTCTGATCTTTCACCTTTCACCCTCATATCTGGCTCTGAGTTTTTATTATAAGATCATTTAGGATTCATGCAATTGAGGGCAAGATCCCAGAAGCAGGAACTGATGCAGAGGCCATGAAGGGGAGCTGCTTACCGGCTTGTTTCCCCTGGTCTGCTCATCCCACCTTCTTATAGAACCCAGGACCACCTGCCCAGGGATGGCACCACCCTCCACAAGCTGGACCCTCCCTCAATTATCACTAAATGAGAAAATGCCTTACAGCTCAATCTCATGGAGGCATTTCCTCAACTGAGGCTCCTTCCTCTATGATGAATCTAGCTTATGTTCAATTGACACACAAAACCTGCCAGTACATAAACCCAATATACTCTCCTTGGTTCTCTAAGCTGGGCTTGAAATATATCCTTTTTTCAGTCTGTGAGTGTGTTCTTTATCTGCAATGAATAGGTATTTCTTTACATCTTTCCAGTAAAAGTCATACTTACTGACAGGGCCATAGTATTTTACTGGCCATATTATCATAGTGCCCTATTTACAGAGGTAGAAAAAGGAACAAAGGAAATACAAAGCTCTTGGCTGAAAGTCAGCACTGCCAAGTATGTATTCTTGCCAAAATGAATCACATCCGGACCCTGTCCTCAGGGAGTTAACAGTGGAGAAAGGGGAAAGATACATAAATAGAAGGAAAGGAAAACACATAAAACAGTTGTCAGTGTACAGAAAGGACTGTTGGACCTGGGAAGAAGGTAGCTGTTTCCAGGGAGAAAAACTGCCTGGCAACTTCTTATCGTGTGAATCATTTCTTGTGACAGAATATTAAAGGAAGATAATAAAAGCCTATGTTAGTTAAACTTTTGGTGGCTGTAACAAACACCTTTAAAAAGCAGTTTAGAGGAAAAAATACATCCTGTCTGACAGTCACAGAAGCTGCCATTCATGGCTAGTTGGCTCTATGGCTTTTAGACTAGGTGAGACAGGACACCATTGTGCAAGAGCATGGTATAAAAAAGAGCTGCTACCCCATAGCAGCCAGGAAGCAAAAGTGCAGTGGGGAGAGACTGGGACAAAGAACATCTCCCAAGGGCTAGCTCCTCATGACTGCATTCCTCCAACTGGGCCCCACCTCTCAACAGTGCCATTATGTTACGACTCCATCAAAACATCAATCTACTGGTTGTGTTAGAGCCCTTGGAATGCAATCACTTCCCAAAAATATCTCATCAGCTGAAAACCTAGCCTCTAACATATGAGCCTTTTAGAAAACACATTTCATATCTAAACTATAACAGTGTCAGTTCAGGGATTACCAAAATCAGAGATTAAAATCTCACTAGGCAAAATTAATCATCCATGTCTGCACTTAGCACCAAGTACTGCAGTGCATATATCTCCAGGACACATTCTCATATCCACAACGCATTTAAAAAACCACCAAAATTTATTTCAACACGGTTTTTATTTTATGTTCTTTTATTATTTTATACATGAGTACTATATTTACATCTTTGCCATCCCTCTCTTTCCCCCCAAATCCTCCTGTCCCCCCAACCCCTTTCAAATTCATGACCTCCTCTTCTTTAATTATCATTGGTATATACACACAACCAATTAAGTCCATGTAGTGTGACTCATACATACATGTATTCATGGCTGGTGACCTGAAATTGGATAATCTATCAGGGGGCTCATTCCTGGAGAAAACTGACTCTCCCTCTCTGGAAAGCTATTGATGCCCTATAGTTCTTCACCTAGAGGTGAAGTCTTGTGAAATACCTTCTAATCACATGGCATGTTAGCTGGTGTTGTCATATGCACATCTTGATAAAGCAACCATATAGTTGAGATTTCACGAGCACATCTTCCTTGTTGTCTTAGGTGCTATTCTATTGTAAGCAACTCTTAACAGTAGTCAGAATGTATTGTATGAGGAAAGGGTCTGTTTTCAATCTTTTCTTTAAGAAAGCATTTATTTCATGACTTGTTTATAGTTGTAAATGGTTAGTCCAGGATCTCATTGTGAGAGTCAGGGAAGCACAGTACTGGCGCAGTAGAGAGCTTTCCATTCTGATCCACAGGCAGCAGGCAGTGAGTGAGACACTAGGCCTGGCATGAGCTCTTGAAACCTCACAGTCCATCCTCAGTGACATACCTCCTCCAACAAAGCCACACCTCCTAATCCCTGCCAAACAGCTCACAAAGTGGAAAGCAAGCATTCAGATATATAAGCCTTCCTACGGGGGCCATTCTCATTCAAACCACCACATTGGTGTAAATATAGAAGATGCTATGTCACAGAGTATTTTCTCTCCCTCTGGCTCTTGCAATCTTTCTACCTCCTTCTCTGCAATATTCTCTGAGTCTTAGTGTAGGGGCTGCATGGTAAATGTGCCAATTGGGATTGGGCACCCCACAGACATTTATTCTCTGCATTTCAATCAAATGCATATCTTTGTAGTGATCTCCACCTGTTGCAAAAAGAAGCTTCTTTGGTGAGTGTTGAGAGCTATACTCATCTGTGGGTGTAAGTATTTAGAATATAGTTAGAAATTATATTGGTTAAGGAAAATGGCAGTAGTAGAGTCTCCTCTAGGATCTGTGGCCTCTCCCGCTATGGGTAGTTGACTAGGCTTACAGTACTAGGCATGAATTTCCTACTGAGTGGGCTTTAAGTCAAAATAGACAGCTGTTGGTTACCAAGGATATAAGTGCCACTATTGCCCCTTTCAGTATATCTTGCTGTTCTGTTTATAGTTGTGGTTTGTAGGCATTACAGCTGGATAGGACTACTGATTACTCTTCTCCCTTGGCAATTTGCATAGTATCTTCAAAGACTATGATAGCTCTTCCTCAGGGAGATAGCTTTCAGGTCAGTTATAGCTCAATTCCTCCAATCTTGTGATGTACAGTCTTTAGCCATAGGTTCTTACCTTCAAGTTCTGGGAGGCAACCAGAGACATCAATAGCTGCTATTGTTTTGGGAGTACTGGATCTCATTGACCAAACAACTCAAAGGAAGTTTTCCCATGATCTTAACCCAGTTTAACTAAAACTTCATTCTTATTCAGGAAGCATCATCTGTCTGATTTTTTATGCAAAACTCCCTGTCAATCTGATTAGAACTCTCATGGTGAAACTTCAGTAGAGAAAAGACAAAGTAAGCCAGGGTGGTCATCTGAGGAATGCAGTTGCCTAATTCAGCTTGAGAGCAGCATTCTCAACTCCCCTGGAGTGAACAGTTCTGATTAATAACTACAGAGCATACTGTGTACTTGAAGAGGAAGCTTGGATTTAAAATTCAGCTCCTGGAAATAGGATCCTAATGCTTTCTGCACATGGGTTTAAGACTAATTTCAACAGAAGATGGAAGGATATGGCTGCATATTCATAGTCCTCAGCATGTGACTTCTTATGCATTGCTGAAATCTAACATTTCTAATCGCATGACAAAAATATTCTACACAGCAACCACTCTTAATAACATACTTTTGGTTAGCCATTTCATTACCTAATAATTACCAGCTCATTAGAGCACATAATATATCCTTGTGGGATAAACTCATGGCTCTAATTTTAAAGAAAAGAGTAGGAAGGCTGTCTTAAAGTTACCAGTAGGCAATGTACAGAATTAGCTATTGAAGTAAATGAATATAAATGTACTTTTTTTTAAGTAAACAGTGATATGATGATATTTATAGCTAATTCTGAATCATGGAACCAAAAACAAAATGGATGGAGGTTTTTTTTCTTTTTCATGTTATAGGTAAGAACAAGGAAGCAGAAGAATCAATTCCCTCCGTGGACCAACAATTAAAAGGAACAGTCAGGACAAGCATTGGAAACTCCTTCCTTATTCCAAAGCTCTTTCCAACCACAGCATACCTTAAATTGTAATGTACTTTGATTTTTTTCAATATTGAATACCTGCAATATTTGGGAAATTCAGAGCTAGTTCATTGAATTCTCTAGGTGAGTTCAGACAGAACAGTGTCTTTTCAGACTCACAGTTGTACAGTGGCTAGACAGAGAGTTTTCAAGGACAGGTCTCTCACTGATTCCACCTCCACCTATTGAACATTCTTCCATTCCCCCTCAGCCTTCAGGTGACAGCTCAGACATGCCTTCTTCTGCAAGGCTTTTCCTACATTCAGACTACGTGAGCTCCTCCTAATTGTGATACTATAGATCTCTCTCATACAATAAAATATCACTTTTATTTTGATTTTTGATACAGGGTCCCATGAAGTGCTAGCCTCAAACTAGCTATGTGAGGATGGCCTTGAATTTCTGATCCTCCTGACTCTGCCTCCCAAGTACTGGGATTACAGGTGTATGCTTCTATGTACAGTTTGTATGTTGTTTATATGATCAAACTCAGGGTCTTGTTCATGGTAGGCAAGTACTAAGCTGCATCCCTTCACTTACATGATATTTTTAATCGCTCATGCCAAATTTTCCCCTGCTAGGTCATTAGTTATCAAACTTAATTATATATCAGGATACCTGGATGGCTTCTTCAACTACAAATGTGGGGTCCCATCCCAGAGTTTCTAACTCAGTCTGAGGTCTAAGGAAGGGCCTGTGAATCTCCATCTCTAACAAGTCTCCCCATGTGATACTGTTGGCCCAGCAGCCACACCAAAGGGCATTAAGCTAGACTATGTGGCCAATGAAGGAAGTGGCCAGGTCTGTCTTACTACAGCCCAAGTATTTAGCACAACACCAGGAACATGGTAGATTCTCCAAAAAAAAAAATGAAATATTTTCTCCTTTGAGAGAAAAGGTTATGATTCCCCACATCTATAATATAACAGCAAGTAAGGCCTAGTGGGAAATATAGGAGACCTGTGCTGTGGATTCATATGTATGTATGTATATTAACAAAATAATTGTTCCTAAATAAAGCATTGTACACAATGGTCAGCTCTATCTTTATGATGTATCCTCGGGGTTTTTTCCACAAGTATTATTATTATTATTATTATTATTATTATTATTATTACTATTAGGAGATTTTTCTATTCATTTTACATACTAACCACAGATTCTCCTCTCCTCCCTTCTCCCGTCACTCCAGCATCCCCCACAGCCCACCCCCCATTCCCACCTCCTCCAAGGCAAGGTCTCCCAATGGGAGTCAGCAGAGCCTGGTACATTCAGTTGAGGCAGGTCCAAGCCCCTCCTCCCTGCACCAAGGCTGCGCAGTGTCCCACCATAGGCACTGGGCTCAAAAACAAAACCAGCTCATGTACCACAGACAGGTCCCAATCCCACTGCCTGGGGGTCCCCTAAACAGTTCAAGCTAAGCAACTGTCTTGCCTATCCAGAGGACCTAGTCCAGTGCCATGGGGGCTCCTTAGCTATTGGTCCACAGTTCATGCATTTCCACTAGTTTAGCTGGCCATCTCTGTACATTTTCCCATCATAATCTTGATGTTCCTTGCTCATAGAATCCCTCCTATCTTTCTTCGATTTGACTCCTGGAGCTTGGCCTGGTGCCCGGCCATGGATCTCTGCATCTGCTTCCATCAATCACTGGATGAGGGCTCTATGATGACAGTTAGGGTATTCAGCCATCTGATCACCAGAGTAGGTCAACTCAGGCACCCTCTCAACTATTGCCAGTAGTTTAAGGTGGAGTCATCCTTGTGGATTCCTGGGAACTTCCCTAGCACTCTGTTTCTCCTATTCCCATGATGTCTTCATTTATCATAGTATCTCTTTCCTTGTTCTCCCATTCTGTCCCTGTTCCAGCTCAAACCTCCCATTCTCCTATGTTCTCATCCCTTGCCCTCCATTACCCTCCTCACCCCCAGTATGCTCATGTAGATCTCATCTATTTCTCATCTATTTGCTGGGTGATCCATGCTTCCTTCCTAGGGTCCTCTCTGCTAGCTAGCCTCCCTGGAGCTGTGGGTTGCAGTCTGGTTATCCTTTGCTTTACATCTAGCATCCACTTATGAGTGAGTACATACCATTGTGGTGGTATTGTGTTCCAAAATATTGTGTACCTTAATAAACTTATCTGGGGTCAGAGACAGAACAGCCACAATATTAAACAT
>CABHPH010154764.1:0-13943 GCA_902168325.1 Peromyscus nudipes
CAGAAGTCTGTGACACCTGGCACAAACGCAGCAGACACAAAACCAAACTGCCTGAAATAATAAAGTCGTTAAAGGGGATAGAAGTCTATTACCTGACTGTTTCTGAAACCCCGTGCACTTTTAGAAGCATTAGGAAGCTTTAAAAGAAGCCCTGGCGCCATCTCTAGAGGTTCTAATTCAATAGTTCTATCATAGGAACTTAGCAAGCAGTTTTCTAAATTAAATTTGCAAGGTCATTATTATATGTTACTAGCAAATTCTTGGTTTCCTACACGGCACCTAAGAAAAGTAATTATAGTCCACAGACCACCTCTAGATCTCCCAATAACTTACAATGCTTCCTTCCATTCTGTAAGAATTTGTCTAAATTAAGTTTGAACCTGCTTCTGTATTCAATCTCTTTTATCCTTAGAGAAATTCTGTGAGGTTTGCAATTGCCTTTTTGGTTTTATTAGTTTGATGATATTCCCATCAGTTTTCCAAATACACAAGTACAAATTTTAGGAACCTTTTAATTTTTTTCTTCTTCTATTACTGTATTTTTGTTGTTTTGAGACAGGGTCTCACTTTGTAGCTCTGGCTGTCCTGGAACTCTCTATGTAAACCAGGCTGGCCTTGAACTCACAGATATCTGCCTGCCTCTGCCTCCCAAGTGCTGGAATTTAAGGCATGTGCCATTACATCCAGTTTATTCCTGTGTTTCTTGAGGCTTGTTGGTCCTAATTGAACATGTCAATATGTCCACAGCACTATTTTAAGGATTTCAATTTATTAAATTTGCAGGACAAATTGAATAGCAGAGTTATTACATTTTACAAATAAAGAAACCTAGGCACAAAATGTGAAACAATTTGATCAAGGCTATGTACCTAGCTGAGAGCAAAGCCAAAATTCAAACCCAAACACCCTGCTCTCAATAAATAAATAGTCTGCTTCTACAGAGTGGGTAGTTTAGGTCCTTGTGGGGAAATACTGACTCTTAAAGAATGGTGGGGAGTTTACTTTTAACATATTCTTAGCCCATTTTTTTACTTCTATAAGAAAATGCCTTAGACTAGGTGAATATATATCACAAACAGCAGAAATATACTCCTTATTCTATAGGCTAGAAAGTCCAAGCAAGGAATGAGCAGATTTGTCATCTGGTGGGGGCTTGCTCCACAGACAATACCTTCTCTATGTCCCTAATGGCAGAAGGGCTGAAGACTCTCAAAGCCATTTTTGGTTCTTTTTTTGTTTCTCCCTGATGATGCTGAAAGACCAAACTGGGGGCTTCACGTATTCTAAGTATGTGCTCTACCACTATCCTAGAACTCTCTCCCCTTCAGACCTTTCTTCCTATCCCAGATCCTCCTCTCCCAAGCTCACATCCAAAGCACCATGTAGCCAAGGTTGACTTTGACTCATAATTCTCTTGTCTCAGCCTCAAATGTGCTGGGTACACGCTTCATCAGGCCTGGTCAAACCTTTCTTATAAGGACACTAATCTCATCCATGAGGGTTGAGCCATCATGATCTAATCACCTCCAAGTGCATCCACTCTCTCTCTTGCCCACCCCCTACCACACTGGGGATAACCCAAGACTTTGCATGTGCTAGGCAATTACTCTACTACTGAGCTATGGCCTCAATACTATTGCACTGATACCAGCTCTTGATACTATTGCACTGGAAATTAGCTTTCAACATAGGAATTGCAAGACTGAAGATGTGATCCAGAACTGTGTTGAGCCAACTTACCCCAGAGTTCAATTTAGCAGCCAGCACATTGACAAGACCAAAAGTTTACACTTTACAAAGGTATACACCTTAAAACCAGAAAGAGGCCGGGTGGTGGTGGTGCACGCCTTTAATTCCAGCACTCTGGGAGGCAGAGCCAGGCGGATCTCTGTGAGTTCGAGGCCAGCCTGGTCTACAGAGCGAGATTCAGGAAAAGCGCAAAGCTACACAGAGAAACCCTGTCTCGAAAAACAAAAAAAGTCATATACTGGGCTAGAAGATGCATTGAGTTTTCATAAATGTATTCAATTTCAAAAAATACTATTTTCCAGAGACCTTTCCCCACCTGCCAGCACAAACACACCCGGATCTCCCTATGGTGCTCTGACTAGATTCAAATCTGCAATTCTCCTGTCTCATCCTCCCAGGTAGGGAATAAGGAGGTGAAAGGGTTGGAGGATGCAGAGTGGAGTTTACATTTATTCAGGAAACCTGTAGAAGATGATCTAGATTTCACGTCAGCTTTAATAGAAATAGCCATTAAATAATCAAAATATGTTTCAAACTTGCATGCATCTCGTGTATATGCAAATGAATGCCTTGGTTTTTAAACATTTTTTTAATTTTATTTATTTTTATTTTATGTGCATTGGTGTTGGGTCCCCTGGAACTGGAGTTACAGACAGGTGTGAGCTGCCATGTGGGTTCTGGGAACTGAACCTGGGTCCTCTGGAAGAACAGTCAGTGCTCTTAACCACTGAGCCATCTCTCCAGCCCCGCTTTTTAAACATTTTATCACATTTATTTATTGTGGTGGGGGTGGCATGCATGTGCCATTATGTGAGTGTGGAGATCAAAGAACAACTTGTAGAAGTCAGTTCTCTTCTTCTACCATGTGGTCCCCAGGATTCAATTCAGATCATCAGACTTGGTGCCAAGTGCCTTTACCTGCTGAGCCATCTCCCCAGCCCCTCCTTGCTTTTTAAAAAGTCAAGACAATATCAACCATCTCTAAGAAGTAGGCAAGCAGACAGTCTTTCTCTGTTAAATGCCTTGTATTCTTCCCCCTGAAGTAGTTAGGCAGTTAGTTTTCTATTGTGCAAGACCCTTTAGATAAGTAGTTTTTGAAGCCAGCATAGAAGGGCCTATTGACTTTAACAACAACGAAAAAAAAAAAGGAAGAAAGGGAGTAAGAAAAATGTGTCCACTCCCAAATCATTAGCAGAACTGAAAAGAATATGCTAACAAAAAAAGACACTGTAGTCTGAATCCCGACTGTAAAGAGGTCATGTCACCCACAGCATCAAGGGAGACACAAAGCCTTGAACTTGCACCCAAGCATGCTGGGCTGACTGAGCACGCCCACACATTCATCAGCAGGCTCAGCACTGGGAGGCGAAATTCACTACTGAGTCATAGAGAGCCACTGTCAGCACATAACAGAAAGCAAACTCATTAGATTTAATTAGATGTGGGTGGTTCCAATTGTCTCTGTTCCATTAAAAATAAAAGCCAAAGTCCTTACACAGGCCAATTAGGCCATATATGGTTTACCTGCCCTGGGCCTTGCACCTCTATCCGCATCACACACATCACCACCTTGACCTTTACTCCCACACCCTCCAGCTCTCTGGACCCTATTCATCCTGCTTCCTCGCCCCTGCAGGAGCTTGACTCTTCCCCCAGCTCTCTTCATGACTCATTCCGTTGGATCATTCAGATCTTTGCCAAGATGTTACCTTCTGGATAAGGCCTGTTCTAAGTCAGGGTCCCAGCAAGAAACAGATGGCATAATCAAATTAGGAAAATTGGAACTGCTTAATAAGAGACTATAACAGGGCTCTAGGTAGAATTTTTAAAGATCACAAGGGAAACTTAGTAACATAGACAGTCCTAAATCACCCCTTCACATAGGTAGTACAGTAAGAAGAAGCTGCATGTGTAAGACTATCTATCAAGAAGGAAGACATTTGATCAAGAAACACAGCAGCCGGGCGGTGGTGGTGCATGCCTTTAATCCCAGCACTTGGGAGGCAGAGGCAGGAGGATCTCTGTGAGTTCAAGGCCAGCCTGGGCTACAGAGTGAGTTCCAGGAAAGGAGCAAAGCTACACAGAGAAACCTTGTCTCAAAACAACCAAAAAAAAAAAGAAAGAAAGAAAGAAAAAGAAAAAAGAAACACAGCAGACTCTAATGATGCAACAAGAAGGGGCTGGGGGAATTAGTTCTCTCCAGAGAGCTCTCCTCTCCGCTCTCCTGGTCCGATGAAATTCACACGTGTCAGCTCCTGGAGCGCAATGGAAAGACAAAAAGAAGGTTTTGCCTCCATCACCGGTAACAGCTAGCTCTTGCTGTGTAACAGAACTTACAAAGTCATGACCATATATTCATTCTCGGGATCCCGTGGGCTGCCTAGGAGGTTCTTACTATCCAGGCTGACTTTGCTAGTTCTTTTGGGGTCTGTTCATCTGTCTTCACTCAGTTTAAAGACTGACTGATCTGGGATGCTTTTATTCACATGCCTGGTATGTTGAACAGTGTGAGGTAGAGCAGTAGGTATGAATCAGCCATGTGTATCTATTAACTGTAGCTGATCACAGTTTTTTTTTTAAAAATAGGATTTATCTTAATAGTATAGCACTTCAGTTCCCAGCACTGAACCATCTCACCATCCCTGAAACCACAGATTTTTAGAACAAAAATCTCAAAGCCAGGTATGAGATATCTCCTTACGCGTTTTATTAGGCCAGAAAGTCAAAGAAGGGATGCACCTGAAACAATACAGGCTACCGCCATTTTGAGGTCGAAAGCCAAAGATCAGGTAGCCCTGTTGATGTCAGTACTATCTTATATTCTAAAGTTTCTACTTCACCAGATATCACCAAGGAAATGAAATAAGAGTAATTTTCCTTAGGTTTTTTGTTTTTGTTTTTGTTTTTGTTTTTGTTTTTCGAGACAGGGTTTCTCTGTGTAGCTTTGCACCTTTCCTGGAACTCACTTTGGAGACTAGGCTGGCCTCGAACTCACAGAGATCCGCCTGACTCTGCCTCCTGAGTGCTGGGATTAAAGGCGTGTGCCACCACCGCCCGGCTGTATGATTTTTGTTATGAACGTTTTCCCTTTTTTTTGGGTTGGTTTTTTTTTCTTCAAGACAGGGTTTCTCTGTGTAGCCTTGGCTGTCCTGGAATTCACAGAGATCTGCCTGCCTCTGCCTCTCAAGTGCTAGAATTAAAGGTGTAAGCCACCACCACCCAACTATCCTTCTCGATATAATGCTTTTAATATTTATACATGTTAGGTGCTAGGTGTAGTGGTGCATGCCTTTGATTCCATCTCATGGGAGGCAAACACTGTGAGTTCGAAGTCAGTCTGGTCTACAGAGTGAGATCCAGGTCAGGGAGGCAGGGGTGTATTGCAAGACTCGGAGGCATCAGCACCACCAAGTGGGCTAGAGGTGTCTCTGGGTGGTAGAGCACTTGACTGGCAGGCATGAGACCCCAGGTTTGCTCTACAGCACAGTAAAAACAAAGAGGACTATTAAAATACCTTGAATATACACATGGTTCTTGTCATTCATCCATCAGTGGCCATCGGGTTATTTTCATATCCTACTATACTCATGAATAAGTAGTATAGATATCAATGCAAGATGCTAATTCTATTTCCTTTGGAGATTACAACTAATATTCCCTCCCCGGGAGTAACAGAGACATCTACCCTTCCCACTGAGGTCCCGACAACAAACTGATGTATGACTGATTCCAAAGTTCACCTAGGAGAACCAATGAGTTTATTAGGCTTCCTTACAGAGCAGTGGGTGACAGTTACGGACAGGGGCATGGGGGACCTTAAAGTAGTCACAGTGGAAGGTTTGAACCCAGAAGGGATGATGGGTTCCTAGATGGAACCCCCACCACCCTCTCCCCTTTCTTCCCCACATATATCCTCTAACCCCTCCCCAAAAAGCACACAAAATTTGGAAAGAATGACTTATAAGTGATTGGGAGGGGTGGCTGGACACTCAAGGGAGGATCTCATGACTCTTCCTTATATGAGGGAAGATAAACAGTCAACAGGCCCAGGGGTGATGGTCTTTTGAGAGCAGGCCCAGCAGAACTCCTGAAGATGGTGGCAGTTTGGCTCAGAACATAGTCCTGTACAAGGGAGATTATCCTGAAGTATAATCGCAGGTCATGAGATAGCATAATTTGCACTGTTTGGGGAACTTCTATAAAGGCTTTACTAAGATAGATGTATTTCCTACTCTTCTGACCCTCAAGCTGGGGATTGGGCCTCAGACACACTAGACAAGCATCTGTGGCTAATTATAGCACCAGCCCTGTTTTGGCTTTATATTTTGAGACAGGAACATAGTTACTCCGGCTATCACTGAACTCATTCTGTAGACCAGGCTAGCCTCAACTTACGCTCTTCCTGCCTAAGACTCCCAAATAGCTGTAATTATTGGCCTCCTTCAGTAGGCATGGCTGCTGGGTTCATTTTCTATTAAGGTTTGTTTGTTTGTTTTGCTATTCAGTTCCTTGAGTTTCACATATGTTTGGAATGTGAACCTCTTTTTTCTTTGCTGAGCTGAGGATCGAACCCAGGGCTTTGAGTTTGATACAATCGGGTTGGTCTACTGTTGACTGTGATTTTGGTATCATATCAAAAAAAAATTATCATCTCCACTAATTTCAAGATTTCCCCCCCCCCATATCTTCTTCTAGTAGTTAGGCAGATTCAGGTCTTAAATGTGAGTTATCAATCCACCTGAATTTATTTATTTTTCCAATAGGATCAGATAGGATCTAATTTCATTCTTCTGCATACAGATATCAAATTTAAAAAAAATTTAAAGAGACCATCTTTGACCCATTGTGAGTTCCTGGCATCCTTATTGAAAATCCACTAACCACAGAGTATGAATTTATTTCTGAGATACCTGTTTGGTTCCATTGTTCTGTTTTATACAAGTGCATATTCCTTCCCCCCCACTTGCCTCCCTACCCCCACCTGCCTTGGTTTTTGTTTGTTTGTTTGGTCGGTTTTGGGTTTTTGTTGTTGTTGTTTGGTTTTTGGTTTTTCAAGACAGAGTTTTGCTGTGTAGCCCTGACTGTCCTGGAACTCACTCTGTAGACCAGGTTGGCCTCAAACTCAAAGACACACCTGCCTTTGCCTCTGGAGTGCTGGGATTAAAGGTGTGCACCACCATGGCCCTGCTATAGTACATATTCTTTTGTTGCTTTTCTGATGTTAGAGATGGAATCCAGAGTTTCAAGCATGCTAGGTGATTCTTTACTTCTGTGCCTGATCCCTCATCTGATACTACTTTGATTATTGTAGCTTTGTGATTCATTTTGAAATCAGGAAGTACAATGTCTCTCACATTGCTCTTGCTTTGCATTTGGGGGCCTTTTTATGGTTTAATATAAATTTTAGGATTTTCCCAGGCGGTGGTGGCACACGCCTTTAATCCCAGCACTCAGGAGGCAGAGCCAGGCGGATCTCTGTGAATTTGAGGCCAGCCTGGTCTACAGAGTGAGATCCAAGACAGGCACCAAAACTACACAGAGAAACCTTGTCTCGAAAACAAAAAAACAAAACAAAAAATTAGGATTTTAATTTCTACTTCTATAAATAATATTCTTGGGATTTTTCATAGAGATTATATTAAATTTGTAGATTATCTTGGATAATGTGCCAATTTTGGTGATATTCCTCCGATCTGAGAAACCACCATATCCTTGCATTTATATGTATCTACTTTCATAAATGTATTTTAATGTATGGAAATTTCTTTCTCATTTGCATTGAGATCCCAAGAAATGCTGTTAGAACTATAGTTTGAGGATAAAAAACATATCATCTGCAAGTTTTTGTAGAAATGGAAATCTTGCTTTAAATCTCTGATGGCACAGTGAACATATTAAGCAGCTTGACATTACATATAATGGAAACAGCATTAGTTGTTTAAATACTTTATCATAGATTGAGATGTTCATATAAGTTGTATTTGCCTTGTGATTTCACATTGAGAAACATAATCGAATCTGAAGGGAAAGTTAATTTTCAAAACCATTCCTGTTCACTAATAGTGATTGAGACAAGTTTTTCTGCTGGGCATTGTGGCACATGCCCTTAATCCTCACACAAACAAACAGAGGGAGTCAGATCTCTGCAGTTCAAGGCCAGCCTGGTCTACACAGTAAGTTTCAGGCCAGCAAGGGCTACATAGTGGGATCCTATCTCATAAACAAAACAAAACAAATAAAAAGAACAACAAAAACTGTGTAACTGGTTAGACACTTTCTGAAAACTACCTGCCAACACTAACATTTTCCTGGGCCGTGTCCCTGGCCTTCTAGGCCTTCTCTGCTCCGTGAACGTTTAGCACTATCAGTCAGTCCCAGTGCATCTCAGCCAACAGTGCTTCAGGTTGTACTGACTTAGTACCTTTTCAAAACCACACTCATCAGGGGCACTGTTGGCAAAGGGGAGAATGCCACTCTCCTTTGGGGACGTGGCTGCTAGTAGGTTGTCCTGCCCTAGTGGATGGCACCATGCCCACACGCATATGGGCAGCACTAATTGGGCTCATGGGAATTATTAATAACAACGACAAAAAAGGAAGACATGAAGTTGAAGTGGGGGCCCTAGGGGAAGTCAGAGAGAGGTAGTAGTTGATAGATAGGATCAAATATAATTGTATAAATGTATATAACTTTCAAAGAATAAATAAAAATATTTTTAAAAATATTGACTCATAATTGTTCTACCCAGATAATTTATAGAGTCAAAACTCTTCAATATTTTAAGCCCCACATTGACTCCTTTTAAATATTTTTTGTCTATTTTAATTACTTTTATTTATAGAGGGATATGCATGTGCCACGACACAGGTGTGGCAGACAGAGGACAACGTTCGGTAGTTGGTTCTCTCCTTATACCATGTGGGTCCCAGGAATTGAACTTAAGTCATCAGGCTTGGCAGCAAGCATCTTTACCCCCTGACCCATGGCACCAGCCCCAGAATAAGTTTCTGTAATAACATTGATAATATCTGTCAATTTATCAAGAGCTCAAGAATACCAATTAAGATTGTTTACTTTGTTTTTGCTTTGTTTTTTGTTTGGTTGGTTTTGTTTCTAATGTTTTAATTTTACTTTGTGTATCTGTGAATGTGAATGAGTTGCTCACAATGGCCAGAAGAGGGGGTAAGAGTCCTTGAAGCTGAACTTAACCATCATTCCTAAACTACCTGACTTCTGTACTGGGAACTGAATGCAGGTCCTCTTCAACAGTGGTGTGTGCTTTTCACCACCCAGCCATTTCTTCAGCCCTCATTTTCTTGGTATGGTTTTGTTTTGTTTTTAATTGGCCATGTATGTTGCTCCTGCTGTAACTCTTCGAGTTCTCACTGAGGGGTTAATAGTCTGAAACTCTCCATCAGCAAACAGCTTTCATTTCGTGGCTAACAAAGGCATCACTCCGAAATGTTCTTTGGTTTCAGTGTTTCCTTATTTTTAATTTTTGTGAAGAAATCATGCTGCAGTGAGATGGTCCGGCATAAATGCTGTTATTTTTCTAACATTTTCCCTCCTGCAAACTGGAAGCACTGTGTGGAATCTGGAAGAATGAATGTACAGGATAATCTTTTGTATATTTGTGGGTCACTGTCCAATAAGCACATAGCACACTTTGCTATTTAATATAGCAAAATAGTTCACACTCCACTGCATTAAAGGCAAGCTCACTTTCCTCTGTTTTTCCTGGGGAAGAACTCAAAGCCCCAGATTTCTTTTTCTTTCCTTGATGTGACAGGATGTAATAAACTGGATTGTATTTTATTTTTTATTGTAAAAGCCATCTTAATCCACTAAGCCAGAGGGGGGTGTCTTTAGCCCACAGACTATAGTTTGCCTGCCCTTAACTTAAGCCAGTCATGGACTCTCTTACTTCTCTTTGCCAGGTACTTGCTCTAAACCATTGCAGTAAGATATGACTGTGTGGTTAAAGTGTTTACCCTATGAGACTTACTGAAACAAGTTTCTTTTACACAGGAGAAAAAGTGGGCCTTACAAAGAAGTAAATTTGTTCTTGATTCTGACTTGCATTCTTAGACAATGTGTATAAGAGAAGGAGTTGATGACCTTGCTGCTTCTTTGGATATGTTCTGTGCCTACCTCTACCTCAGATTCTGATGGGACCTTTGACCTCACTCAGTCAGGCACTTTTGTGAAGTAAATGTGGGTGGGGAGAAATGAAGGAATCAATTCAGTCCTGCTTTTCAAATTTCATGAAGTTTATCTTAAAGATTAAACAAAAAAAAAAAAAAAAAAAAAAAGGAAAAGTCTACCTTTCTGAGTCAGACTCAGAAGGGTGGGCAGACCCAGAAAAGCGTCATGGCCACTGGCCTCCGGGGACTTCTCCCTAGGGAATGAGAATTCTGGAAAGGAAAAGCACAGTATCTCTAAAGGGATAATTATTCTGCCTATCTGTTTAACATGGCCTAAGGTGAAACTGCCTCCCTTGAAGTGCTCCCTCCTTCTGAGGGGTGGTTCCTTAACCAGATCCCCGACCCTGCCCAACTGGAATGTTCTATTTCCACCCAGGCCAGACATTCTATTCTTTGGATCAGAAGTTTTCCTTCGATGGGCCTTTATTGCTATTCTAACTTTTAAGGAAACTTGAACCCGACCAGGCAAAGAAGAGAACTGTAAGAAATTAGTCATCTTCGTAGTTCTACATTAGTGCTCCGAGGCTCAGGCTTCTCTAGCAACAGGGGAAGTGTTTATTAATCAAGATCCAAGGAGCCCTCAGACTCTAGTCTCTGTGGCCAGCTCTGCCCTTTCCCAACACCAAGTCATGTCTGTTCGAGTTTTACAACCTCAGGTCTCATTTGACTCAACCTAGTCCAGCCCAGCTTTGGACCTGAAAGAAACGCAAGGCCTCTGAAGAAAGAAATCACAGAATTAAACATCCAAGAGCAAAGAAATAAAAACTCTTGTTTCTCCCTCCCACCTCCCAGGCTCTCACAGGACTCCCATTAGCTGAATGTAACTGCAAGTCAGAAGGCTAGGGAGCCCTTCTCATGTAGTTCAGACAGCAGTCCAGACAGCACCTCGGATTGGGTAAAGGATGGGCACTAAAGTCTGAGTGAGATTACTACTGCTTTTGCTAGGCATTTCATTCTAGTCCAGAGTACTGCTACTCTCTAGCCTCTATTAGCTTTTCATTTTAGTTTTTATTTTAGCTTTGCCGTTCTACCTCATTACTAAGCACAGGCTGGTTCATATGTGGAAGGTAACCTGCTCAGAGTCAGTTACTTCACTGGCTCCTGACAGCTCCAATGACCACCACTGGGTCTATTCACCAGCCATTCCTGTTGCCCCGTAATCCCACCATCTGAGGATGTGTACAACCTGTAGACCCTATTCCAATTCCTTTCCTTTCCACAACCCCTTGAGTTTGTTTTTTTTTTTATAGAGATGTTTCTTTATAACATCGAATTAAAATCGAAATAAAGAAACAACAGTTTTGTGCTTCTGGGCCTGTTAGCTAAGATCCTCTGTAAAGACATTAGCAGCCCTGAGGAACTTGCTTATCAGCAGGGTTGTTCTTTTGCACAGAGTAATAATTCCAACAGATAAAGCAACTTTACTTATGTCAATAAACATTAAAATGTTTCTGCTTCATTTATACTTCTAAGTAGGCTAAGAGGGTACCTATCATTTTGCTTTTCTTTCTATCCAGTTGTTAAAATGAAGCCATTATAGACCAGATACTCTGAGGTCACTAGCCCTTCCTCAGAATTAAGTGCTACAAATGTTCAGCATGAACTCTCAAGCTGAGGAGAGCAAAGACAACTTTGTGATGCCAATTCAAAGACTTCATTCTGACTTTCTGAATTTTTTAATTTTTGCTATATAGTGGAGATTGACCTTGAACTCTTGATCTGCCTGCCCTTACCTCCCAAGTACTGAGATTACAGATGTGTATCACCCAGCTCAGATAACACAAATGTCTTAGAGTTTCTATTGCTGTAAAGAGACACCATGACCATGACAACTCTTATTAAGGAAACCATTTAATTGTGACAGGCTTACAGTTTCAGGGGTTTAGTCCATTATAACCATGGCAAGAAGCATGAGAGTGTGCAGGCAGACATAGTGCTGGAGAGATAGCCGAGGAGTCCTACGTCTTGATCCTCAAGTAGCAGGAAGAGGCTGAGACACACTGGGCCTGGCTTGAACATCTGAGACCTCAAAGCCCACCCCTACAGTGATGTATTTCCCCTAACAATGCCATACCTACTCTAACAAGGCCATACATCCTAATAACGCTACCCCATATGGGTGTATGGGGGCCATTTTATTCAACCTACCACAACAGACAAAGCATGAGCATGTGTGTGCACTTGTGTGTTTGTGTGTGTGTGCTTAAGTATGTGTTTGTATGTGTGTGTGCACTATAGGACATGTGTGGAGATTACAGGAAAACTTTTGGGATCCAGTTCTCTCTCACGTAGGTGCTGAGAAGGGAACTGTGGCTATCAGTGCCTTTACTTCAGTGGTTCTCAACCTTCCTAATGCTGTGACCCTTTAATGCAGTTCCTCATGGTGTGGTGACCCCCAACCATAGAATTATTTTCATTGCTACTTCAAAACTGTAATCTTGCTATTGTTATGAACTGTAATGTAAATATTTTTGGAGACATGAGTTTGCCAAAGGGGTTGTGACCCACAGGTTGAGAACCATTGTTTCACCATCTAGGCCATGCCTGAGTTACAACTCTTTCTTTGTTTATGAAAGAGTTTTCTTCTCTTTTCTTTGGATTTTATGGAAAAATTCCCCTCAAAGAACTTTTTATTCCAGGTCTAAAATTCTCTTCACTTCCTTCCCTGTGTTGGAAGCAAATATTTTCAGTGTCACACAAAGAAACCCATAAACAAAGTGAAAGTGACTTGGCAGTGTGAACTCTTTTTGCAGAAATGGTGCTCCATGACCAAACCCAGGCTAGCAAGACAGCAAAGCAGGACATTCACTTGGTTCTTTTCTAAATCTGGTGCTGACTGGTGCTTTCCCCCACAGACTGAGTTCCAACCTTGGCTTTTGTAAGTTTTCAAAGAATCAGTGCAAAGGAAAGGAAGGAAGTGGAGAAGGGGTCAGGCGGGCCAAATTCTAGGAATACGGCAGGGCCTTTGCTTAAACAGAAGTCTTTATCAGATGGGGAATATTAAAAGATTCTCATAAGTGTTTTGTCTGTGTGTGGGTGGTGGTGGTGGTGGTGGTGGTGGTGGTGGTGGTGGTGGTGCTTATGTAATACTGGCCTTTGGGTGACTAAGCTACCTTTGATAGAAAAATAAATTCTGACACATTAATAGATCTTTTCTCTTATTTTCTCATTTTGTTTATTTTGTTTTCTTTTTAACTTTCTTTTTATTTATTCTTTGTGTCTTTCACATCATGCATCTCAATCCCATTCATCTCTCCATCCCTTTGTATCCACCCTCTCCCCTTGCAAACTCCCCTCAAAATAAAATAAAGTAAAATTTAAGAGAAAAGAAAAAAGAAAGAAAAATCTCATTGTGGAAGCTGTTCTGTGACACAGTGAGTCACACAGTATACCCTTTAGTCCATATAACTTTACTTGCAAGCATTCATTGCAAAGAGTCACTGGTCTGGTTCGAGGTCTCTAGTTTCTGCTACATATCGATACTGGGCCCTCACTGGGACTCCTCTTGGACATCCTGTTGTTGCCTTGTGTCATGGAGATGCTGCAGGATTGATCTGCAGGACCTGCCCTTTCATGCACTCAAGTAGATCATAGATAGGGTGAATGTTGGTGTGGGCCAACTCATACCCAGTTTTGGGTCTGGGTAGTTGCAGTGTTGGTCAGCCTGCCAGCTCTCCCCTGACCCCACCACCAGGGTGAGTCTCTAACATTGCCCTGGCTAGTTTACCCTATGCAGTAAGAAGCAAGGGGCAGCCAGGTGGTGGTGGTGGTGGTGGCGGCGGCGGCAGCAGCAGCAGCGGCGGCGCACACCTTTAACCCCAGTACTTGGGAGGCAGAGGCAGGTGGATCTCTGTGAGTTCGAGGCCAGCCTGGTCTCCAAAGCTGAGTTCCAGGAAAGGCGCAAAGCTACACAGAGAAACCCTGTCTTGAAAAACAAAACAAGAAGAAGAAGAAGAAGAAGAAGAAGAAGAAGAAGAAGAAGAAGAAGAA
>CABHPH010154764.1:13953-57230 GCA_902168325.1 Peromyscus nudipes
AAGAAGAAGAAGAAGAAGAAGAAGAAGAAGAAGAAGAAGAAGAAGAAAAAGAAGAAGAAGAAGAAGAAGCAAGGGGCAGGAGAAGTTCTCCTGCTTTTATGCCCTCAGGGTTGGCTCACTCACAACTACACCACCAAGGCCAGCTCTACTGTATTGCCCAGGCAAGGTGCAGGGGCCACTTTCCTGAGTGTTGCAGCTGGTGAGGGGTAGGGACAGCTCTCCCACTCTTATGTCCTTAGGGCCAGCTATCCCACCTGTCACAAGCAGTGAGGGGTGGGGGGGTTGGGTGGGATAGAGGGCATCTGTCCCTTGTCTGTGCTGCCATATGCCAGACAAGGAGTGGGCCAGATCTCTCATGCTCATGTTCTTGGGGTCAGCTCACTTGTGCCCTGTCAACAGGGTCAGATTGACTGTGCTGCCTAGGTGAGGTGCAGGGCCTGTTTTCCTGAGTGTTGCAGCTGGTGGCAGAAAGGGTCAGTTCCTTCATTTTCCACAGGTGGTGAGGGGCAAGGGCCAAAGAAGGCATCTCTCCTTCACCCATGCTGCCACATAACAGATGAGTAGTGGGGCCAACTCTGCCATGCTCCCACCCTCGGGGCTGACTAACCCTCACTTAATAGGGTCAGCTCTACTGTGTTGCCCAGGCAAGTTGTGAGGGCCTCTTCCCCGAGTGCTGCAGCTGGTGAGGGACAGGGCCAGCTCTCCCACTTTCATGACCTCAAGGCTCGCTCTCCCACCTGCCACAGGAGCCAAGGGGCAGGGGTGGGTGAGCATCTTTCCCTTCACCATACGACAGATGAGGGGTGGGGCTAAATCACCCATGCTCACATTCTCAGGGTGACTCACCCACACCCCTGTCTACAGGGTCATCTCTACTGTGCTGTCCAGGTGACAGGCATGACCCATTCTCCTGATGCTGCAACTGGTGAGGGTCTGGTTCAGCTTTATTTCATTTTCTTAGTTTAATGTTTTTCTAGCTTTCTAAGAAAGTCGAGTCTGATTATACACATCTGAAACCCTGGAAATACAGAGATTCGGGCAATATTTGCAGTTCAAAGCCAGCCCAGGCTACACAGTGAGATGCTGTCTCAAAGAACAAAGGAAAAAGAAACAAACTAACAACATTTTTACAAAGATAGAGCTAAAAATAAATAATACTTATAAAGATGTATTCTCAGTTACTCTCTAGTGTTGTTATGGAGAAATCTGATTTATTCTGATATATTTCTCAGACAGCTGTGATAGTCAATGTGTCTCAAGTTTAGGTTACACATTTCTCCTCTTTTAATTTTTTGTTTGTCTGTTTTTCAAGACAGGGTTACCCTATATAGTCCTGGCTGTCCTGGAACCTGCCCTGCAGACCAGGCTAACCTCAAACTCAGAGATCCTCCTGACTCTGCCTCTCAAGTGCTGGGATTAAAGGCATGTACACCACCACCTGGATCCTCTTACAATTTTTAAAGCATTCTGGTAATATTTTCTTTGAAATGTCAACTAGAATGTGAATTATTTGAAAGCAGAAAACATGTCTTAAAAATAGTTTGTGACCCTCAGCTTTTTAAAATCTTTTCAATGCTGGGAAGAAATGCCAGTTCCTCTGGAATTCTAGGAAAGCACTCTACCACTAAGCCACACTCCAGCCCCAACACAACGTTTGATAGAATAATAAATGCTTTTCAAGTGATTAAGGACAGATGGCAGATGGGAGGATTGTATACCTGCAGGTGAAGTCTGTTCATTGTGTTCACAGGATAGCCTGTGACAGGTGATGTGGAAAACTGGTAGTGTATTTCATTCAGAAAAAGATTTTTTTTGTTGTTGTTACTTGAGCAGGGTCTCACTCTGTAGTTCAGGGTGCTGGGATTATAAGCATGAGCCACCAGGCCAGTGAAAAGGCTCCTCAGGTAACATAACACGCACAAGGCTCTGGTTTTTATCTCTAACACTGCTGGGAAGGAGAAGTTCAAGATATCACAAATTCAAGATATTGCTGCCAAGCTTGAAGACTTATTCTTGATCCCTAGAATCTACACACTGGAAGAAGAGAACTGACTCTTACAACTGACCTCCACGCATGCACCATGACACTCTCCTGCCTCCCACCCCAATAAATAAACATAGAATAAACTGTTGTGGCATGCCTTTAATCTCAGCACTTATGAAGTAAAGGCACATAGATCTCTGTGAGTCCCAGGCCAGCCAGGGCTGCAGAGTAAAACCTTATCTCAAAAACAACACAGAGCAACTGTGAGCCACCATGCCTGGCAAAGAGCTCCTTATTTTATTTTATGTTTCTCATTTTTTATTTACTGTGGATGTAGGTGTGGGTGCTTATGCCATAACATGCATATGGAGGTCATAGGACAACTTGTGGAGGTCAGAGGGAAACTATAGGGAATCGGTATTCTTCTTCCACTATGTGGGTCCCCAGGCTTGACTGCAAATGTCTTTACCTGATGAGCCATCTTGCTGGCCCAAAAAAGAGCACTTTAAAATGCACTTTTGGGGCTGGAGAGATGGCTTAAGGGTTAAGAGCACTGGCTGTTCTTCCAGAGGACCTGAGTTCAATTCCCAGCACCCACATGGCAGCTCACAACTGTCTGTAACTCCAGTTCCAAGAAATCTGACACCCTCACACAGACACACATGCAGGCAAAACACCAATGCATATAAAATAAAAATAATAAAAAAATGCACTTTTACTTATAAATATAGTCATTCTCCTTTCCTTGATATTATTAAAAATAAAGAACCTTTTATAACGTAGTTGAGATTTGTTGTGGTTATCCATTTGATCTTCCCTGAGACTATGATATTGCTACTCTAAACTTAGTTTACATCTGTAATCCCAGCATTGGAGGCTGAAGCAGGAAGACTGTCATGGGTTCAAGGTCATCTTCAGCAGCATAGAGGCCAGCATTGGCTACAAGAAACTTTGTCTTTAAAAAAAAAGAGAGAGAAACAATCATCTCTTTTAAAGATGACCTTAGCTCTAAATACACAGCTGTTGTAGAATAATCTTATTGTACACTGTGAAGCTATGTCTTTGCCAAGACCCCTCTGATTGCTTTAATAAATAGCTCAATGGCCAATAGGCAGGAAGAAATTAGGTAGGACTTCTAGGCAGTGAGAGAGAAGAGAGGAGATGAATCTAGGCACGGGAGAAAGACACACCAGAGGACTCAGAGAGGAAACAGGAGGTGCAAAAAATGAAAGAGATGTAAAAAGTCATGAAGCAAAACGTAGAGTAATATAAATAGGTTAATTTAAGTTATAAGAGCTAGTGGGAAAAGCCTAAGCTATAGACTGAGCTTTCATAATTAATAATAAGTCTCCATGCTGGTTTTTTGTGAGCTGGCACCTAAAGAAAAATCTGTCTACATATGGTGTCCAATGTGGGGGCTCAACTATCCAAACATAGGGCCTGAGAAAGCTAAGAAAAGTTCTGGACAAGGAGCCAGATGTAGTTTCCTAGCCCTGCAGTCTCTCAAGTGGGCTGATGCTCAGCAGCATATAGGGGTTCAGCTACCACCTACTGCCTGTGAGCTGGAGCCAGCCACTAGCACCATGTGCCAACACCATGCGCTAAGCTGAGCTGTGCGGCAGCTGACATGGCCGTTTAAAATTTGTCTCACGCGGTCAAAGAGCGCCGCAGATGCTCACTGAAGTGGTCCAGACTGAGAAAACCCTTAAACAGATACAGTAAAAAATGAATATAGACAGTCATAGAAAAAAATAGTTAGAAAATAATAAACTCTTTACAAAGAGAGTAAAGTGATATATTGAAAAAGTCATATAAGGATGGAAAAATGTTATAACACAGGGAGTTTGGACCTTATGTGGTGCTTTGTTAATTTTGAATTTTTTGAATGCTAACAAACAGAGCTGTAGAACAGCTAATGAACAGCTGTGGAAAGACATTGGATTGTGGAAGGGACTGATGGATTAAACTAGCCTATATACTTTAGGGATATCTTAGCTTCAAAATGGAAGTCAGAAAATGTACTGCTTTGGGGAAGATGTTATACTTTGGTTTCCACAGAAAAAGAAAGGCTATGGATTCATTCAAGGTTTATAGAGACCAGGTTTGATTTGGGGAGACCCCCAGGAAATCCTGGCTATAGACATAAATAAATAAATCTAGAAAAATTACAAGACAGGTCACATATAGTTTACCTGCTCAAACATAAAACAAACTCATCTTTGGCTGGACTGTGTACAACATATAGTCCATACTTGTGTTAATGCAGATATGTATGTTACCTTTGAAAGTTTGTGTGTTTTCAGAGCAAGAGGACAAGACACCAATGAAAATGGTGGTCCAGGTGATTCAGCCTCTCAGAGTACATCTGTTGCAGTTTTCTTGGAGTTCTGCATCCAAAACAGCTGCAAGACTGCTAGCTGAGATGGTCCAGCCTCACAGACTATTCTAGCCAGGACCTTAGATAAGCCTTGCACTTCTCCATTGCACAGAGACTAGACAGCAAATGTTATAGCTAGCTCTCCCAGGGCTTGACCATTATCTCAATTTTCTCAGGGTCCCCCAATGATGCCAACACCACAAGCAAGCTAGAGAACATGATGCCCACATGCCTAAGAGGTAGGATGAGTGGCCTTTGGTCATTTGGTGGGTTATGGATATTTGTCATCATTTGGGGGGTTGGTTACAAATTGTATACTGGTCATGGTCAGGGAGAAATCTAAACAAAGGAGATTAGATTCAAGGATCTCTTTTTGAAGGGAAAAAGAGGGGATGTAGTATAGAAATGATGAGTTAAAAGGGTGGATTGTTGAGTCTACTTTTGAACAACCACTAGTCTCAAATATTTTACATTGGTATGGAAGTTTGTATATTGATACAAACTTAAGGTTATTTTTGTTATACTATATATATGTTTCTATTCTTGCTTAAGGTATTGTACCTATGCAGCTCATTTAAAAATGTAAAGTTTTAGTCCTTGAAAGCTATTTAGGATAATAAAGAAATACAGGCTAATAGTCATCTATAACAATCAAACTTATAGTCATGTTAGGTATGATTTTAAAGTCATAGAGAGATATATTTTAGATAGATAGGTGAGCTTCAAACACTTCAAAGACATGTAGAATATTGCATTTCAAATGTTTTTTTAATTTTTTTTTTTTGGTTTTTGAGACAGGGTTTCTCTGTGTAGCTTTGTGCCTTTCCTGGAACTCACTTGGTAGTACAGGCTGGCCTCGAACTCACAGAGATCCACCTGGCTCTGCCTCCAGAGTGCTGGGATTAAAGGCGTGCGCCACCACCGCCTGGCCACATTTCAAATGTTTTAATAACATAAGGCTTTTCATGACAGTGAGACATGTCTGCTCCTGGCAGCAACAATGTACTTCAAAAAAGAATGATGGACATCAAAGAGTCTCCCTATGGAGTTTGTTTTCTTTGTGACAAAAGCTAGCATTTGGACAAGAAACTGCCCTTGCCTTGACTACTGACAGTATGCTGTCCAAATTGGACAAGTAGGACACAAAAGAAGACAACTGCCAAACTTTGCCAAGACAAGGTAGAACAGTCCTTCAAAATTCCTGCTTCACAGAAAAGTCAGATATTCTATGCCTGTAGGCCCAAGATGGATGCCCCAATGTTGTAGAGGAAACTTGGATGACTGTCCAGGCAGCCAGCTGTTTCTGTCATTTCTTATAGTATTGGAAGTTGCTTGCTCTGCATTTCCTGTTTACCCAGTTATTAATATATCCTTTTTGGGTTTTTGATGGGGTTGAAGACTAGATAGTTACAGTTACAGTTTTCCTTAGTCATCATAGAGAGTAGATTAGACACAAAACTTTGGACTCATCAAGAGAGGATATATAATAGAGTATTTTCTCTAAATTTGCCAAATACAAATGGACTGGACATTGTGAATGTAATTCTTACTTGATAATTGTCCTTGTTGTATATAGTTTCATTTTGTTAATGTTAATATCTTTCCTTTCTATTTAGACAATACCTGATAATTGTTCTTATTGTATATAGTTTTACTATGTTAGAGTTAAAACCTTTCTTTTTCTTTCTTTTTTCTTTTTTTTTTTTTTCAGAGCTGAGAACCGAACCCAGGGCCTTGTGCTTGCTAGGCAAGTGCTCTACCACTGAGCTAAGTCCCCAAGCCCCCTTTCTTTTTTATTTAGACAAAAAGGGGGAAATGTTGTGGAATAATCTTTTTGTATACTGTGAAGATGTGTCTTTGCCAAGGTGCCTTCAGATTGGTTTAATAAAGAGCTGAATGGCCAATAGCTAGGCAGGAAGAGGTTAGGCAGGACTTCTGGGCAGAGAGAGAGAAGAAGAGGAGATGAATTTAGGTGTTATAAAGACACCAGAGGACACAGAGAGGAAACAGGAGGTACAAGATGTAAGAGAGATAAAAAGCCATGAGGCAAAATTAATATGAATAGGTTAATTAAGTTATAAGCACTAGTGGGACAAGCCTAAACTATAGGCTGAGCTTTCATAATGAATAATAAGTCTCTATGTCATTTTTCTTTTGGTGAGCTGGTGGTCCAAAGAAAAATCCATCTACACACAGCCATATTCAGAATGCTGACAGGACTTCAGCATAAGACTTCAGTAGTCTTGGGCAGATGGGTGTGGGGGCAGAGTGTGTAGATTGTAGGGTCTGCTGGGGGTCTCTGATCCAGATGGGAGCTCCGGGCAGGATGGGAGCTGGGGGTCTAATCGGCGAAAAAGAGGAGGGATTGTATGAGCGAGAATTGTTGAGACCATGATTGGAAAAAGCACAGGGACAAATAGCCAAACTAGTGGAAACACATGAACTATGAACCAATAGCTGAGGAGCCCCCAACTGGATCAGGCCCTCTGGATAAGTGAGACAGTTGATTAGCTTGAACTGTGTGGGAGGCCCCCAGGCAGTGGGACCAGGACCTGTCCTTGGTACATGAGCTGGCTGTTTGGAGCCTGGGGCCTATGCAGGGACACTTTGCTCAGCCTGGGTGAAGGGAGGAGGGGACTGGACCTGCCTGGACTGAATCTACCAGGCTGAGCTGAATCCCCAGGGGAGTCCTTGCCCTGGAGGAGATGGGAATGGCGGGGGTGGCCTAGGGGGAGGGGGGGGGAGGAGGAAAGACAGGGGAATCCGTGGCTGATATGTAAAATTAAATTAAATTATAAAATAAAAAATAAAAAATAAAATCAAGATAGACATTAAAAAAAAAAGACTTCAGTAGTACACAATTCATCCCATTCCAATAACCTACAAGTTAAGACTGAAGTTAGCTGTTATAACACCCACGTCCACTTGTAATGTACCTTTTCTGCTTCGCCAGGATGTCTTTATGTAATTCAGGCAGGCCTTGAACTCACAATCCTTCCTCCACCTCCCCAGTGCTGGGATTACAGGCACTACTATCACACCTAGTCCAAAGTCACTTTAAATTCCAGGGATAGCAAGTCTATACAGTGACTTGAACATCCGCTCTCTTTAATACTCCTATACCTTTTGAGTAGAATCCTGACCTTCCCCACATCTTCATCACTGGTAAATTGCTATACATCCTTCAGACCTTACCTTGAGACACTTATGAAATCTGAAAATCTGTATTGAGAACTGTTATTGCTGCTATGCTATTGTATTGGTTTAGTTGAATTTTTTTAGATGTTCTCTAGAGGAACAGAATTGAGATATTTAGATATAGATACAAAATATGACATCATATAACATATATATATCAGTTCTGTTTTATAGATATAGATACATTCACACACACACACACACACACACACACACACACAAACACACATATATGTAGCTGAAAGTTTTCCTGTGTCCCACCTGGCCCTCGGTCAGGACAAATCTCTCTCACCCACTGGTCCTGCAGCTGCTCGAAAACACACACAGGCTAATACTATTTTTAAACTATGGCCATGGCAGGCTTCTTGCTAACTAGTTCTTATATCTTAAATTAACCCATTTCTATTCATCTATAAGTTGCCACGAGGCCATGGCTTACTGGTCTGCTGGCATGTTGTTCCTTCAGTGGCGTCTGGCGTCTGCTTTTGCCTCTCCTTTCTCTTCTTGTCTATCTGTTTGGATTTTCCATCTGTCTCTAAGCTGCTTTGCCATAGGCCAAATGGCTTTATTTATCAACCAATCAGAGCAACATATTTTCACAGCATACAGAAAGATATTCCCCCATCATAAATATATGGAATTTATTAGAGTGGCTTACAGTCTGTGATCCTGCTAGTCCAACAATGGCCGTCCTCCAAGGATCCAATAGTTGTTTAGTACATGAGGGTGGATGTCTTAGATGATCTTCAGTGTATGTCTGAATCCCAAGGAAGTAGGTTCTATAGCCAGTGTATGGAGAGCGAAGGCAAACAAGCAAAGAGCAAAGGAGTTTCTTTCTTCCACGTCCTTTACATAGGCTGCCACCAGAAGGTGTGACTCAGATTTAGGGTGGGTCTTCCAACCTCAAATGATCTAAGAAACTAAAAATCCTTCACAGGTGTGCCCAGTGATTTGGGGTTTTAGTTAATTCCAGGTGTAGTCAAACTGACAACCAAGAATACCCAACATAGTGGAATTTTGTTACTTTTTCTAGCATCATAGTTTCTGAAGGTAGAACCAGGAGCATTTTCCTCTAAAGGTGCAGGTGCTTGTCTTTGCTATTTTCTGCTGTTACATCAGAATGACTGCTTAGTAGTTAATTTATAAATAAAAGTACTTAGGGTGTGTATGTGTGTGTGTGTGTGTGTGTGTACACATATGTACTTGCATGTGCACATGGGAGGTAGATGACAACCTCAGACACTCTTCCTCAAGAGGCATCCACCCTTTTACTTATTATAAGGCATAATTTCTTTTTCTAAGATTTTTAAAAGTATTATTTTATGTGTATGAGTGTTTTGCCTGCATGTATGGAGGTGCAACATTTGATTGCAGTACCCACAAGAGGCCAGAAGAGGGCATTGAATTCCCTGGAACTGGAGTTATAGACTGTTGTGGGGAGACATGTGGGTGCTGGAAACAGAACCTGAGTTCTCTTCAAGAGCAACAAGTGCTGTTAACCACTGAGCTATCTCTCTAGCCCCTACATTTATGTTTTTGAGACAAGGTCTCTCACTGGTTTCAAATTCCCTAAGTAGACTGGGGTGGACAGGGTTCAAAAGGATGGTCATGTCCCTGCCTCCCCAGCGTTGAGATTACAGGAGTGTGTTTTCAACTTGGAATCTAGGATAAAATGTAGACCATTGTGCCACGGTTTTCTAGTTTACCAAGTGACCTATCTCCTTAGCCCATCTCTTCCTCTTAGAAGCTCTCTAATGTCAGCATGAGAGTTCCACCTCTATGACCTCTTCTAAGCCCAATTGCTTCTTAGAGGTTCAATATTCAACTACTACTCACCCATGAATTTGAGGATAAAATTTCCAACACATGAATACCAAGGGACATTCTCAAACCACAGCCCCTCTACAAAGATGAAAGAGTCACAAAACACAAGCTCTTCTGCAGGAGCTGCAAAGAGGAAATGACAGCAAGGCGGTCTAGGAACTGCACTTCTCCCAGCTCCAGGATAAAGGCTGGGGAGCATGAAGAAGCCTGTGGCCCTCCTCTGAGCTGGCCTCCTATCAGATGCTGGGGCTTGTCTTGCCCATTCTAGAAAGGACTGGTCCCTCATGAAGGACACCAGAACAGCTGCCTACCAGGGCCATTCTTGTGTTGTTACTTCAGACTGCCTTAAGTGACAGTCATCAGCCCCGTGTTGCTTTATATTTACAACTCTATGGAGGGGAAGTGCTGGAGAGATGGCTCAGCAGCTAAGAGAGCTTGCTGCTCTTTCAGGAAGACAGGAGTTGAGGTCCCAGCACCCATTTTGGGTGGTTCACAACTGCCTATAACTCCAACTCCAGGGGACCTGACACCCTCTTCTGGCCTCCTTGGGCATACACATGCTCACAGGCATACACACATAATAAAAATTAAAAATTTAATATTTTTTAAATTAAATTTTGGCTGGGCATGGTGGCACAGGACTTTAATCCTAGCACATGGGAGGCAGAGAGACAGGCAGATTTCTGTGAGCCAGCCAGGTCTACAGAGCAGATCCAGGCCAGTCAGAACTACACAGTGAGACCCTATCTCAAAACTAATAAAAATAGAGGCTGGGTAGATGGCTCAGTGGTTAAGAGTACTTGCTGGCTGCTCTTCTAGAGGACCCAGATTTGATTCCTAGCACCCACATGGCAGCTCACAACTGTCTGTAACTTTTGCCACAGGGGATCTAATGCCATCTTTGGCATCCATGGGCACCAGGCATGAAGGTGGCAGGCAGACATAAATCAGGCAAAACACTCATACACATAAAATTTCAAAAAAAAAACCTTTAAAAATTATATTAAAAATTAATAATTTTACTTTTTGTGTTTCTTCTATTAAAAATGTAAAAGGTTTGACTTGCCTTGTTTATGCAGCCAAAATTCACGCAGACAGAAACTAGGCATTCGTGTACTGGGCTATCCATAAGCAACCCATCAATGCCTTTTAAATGCATGGGGTAAAGCCAATCATACCTTCATTTTTCAAACACAGGATTTGCAGGAGAATTCAAACCACTGCATTACAGTCAAACTGTGTCATGGGCTTTAGAGTCAAGGCCTACTGTTTCAATCCAAGAAGAAACAGTGTGGTGCCCACAAAGAGAGTCTTACTGGAAGATATATTAGTTTCATGCGAACCTCAGCCCCAAAAGGGATTAACTTGAGGAGCTCTACATTTCTGAAATCTTTACTTCTCACTTACCGGTATCCTTAGTAACCAGAAGCCCACAAGTCAAACACAATTTTTCCCTAGTGTGCAAACTTGTCTGAGATAATTCGCGCATGTTAATCTTCACTGTCTTTAGCCCTTGTAAACGTAGCTGTGTGTCGTGGCTTTGTGATTACTTGAGGATTACAGCAGGTTGAATGTTCAAATCACTAATTCTGTCACCTGATTCATAATTCCTAGATATGGGGTGGGGGGGTGTCACACTTCCTTGTTTTTCTAAATCAAATTAAACCAAGGCTGGTCTGTCACCTTCTGAAGGAGCTCCCTCGCAACGATGGAGTCACTAGGCACTGTCCTCTTTGTCTCCCCTGAGATGGTGTAGAAAAGCCCTGGTCCCTGATCTGTGGAAAAAGCCTGAAGATGCTGCTTGGCCAAAGGAAGTGAGTATGTTGCAGCCAAATGGACTTTCATGGAGGAACTCCAGGGGAAATTTGTCCTGATCAAAGGCTGGGGTTTTTTGCTTGTTTGTTTTGCTTTTTTTTTTTTTTTATGATCACAAAGCTCTGAGAGACCTGAAAATTAGTGTCTTTCTTAGTTTCCCAGGAGACCAGTTCTGAAGTTGAGTCCAAGGCTCTCTTTTCCTAGAAGCATAAAAACTATTTCTTTGAATGAAGATAAGACTTTTTTGCAGATAAGGCTAAAGAAGGAAAAAGGTAAAACAGTGAGCATGTCTAGATTGCATTTTCTGTAGCAGAGTTCACAGTCCATTACTGTCTGCTGTGGATATCACTCTGTATCAATAAAGCGCTGATTGGCCGGTAGCCAGACAGGAAGTATAGGCGGGACTAACAGAGAGGAGAATTGAGGGAACAGGAAGGTAGAGAAGAGACTGGCTGGAGCCGCGGCCAGGAGAAGGAAGATGTAAGGTACCGGTAAGCCACGAGCCACGTGGCAAAGTAAAGATTAATAGAAATGGGCTAAATATAAGAGTAAGAGCTAGACAATGATAGGCCTGAGCTAATGGCCAAGCAGTTTAAATAATGTAAGCGTCTGTGTGTTTATTTTATAAGTGGGCTCGGAGACTGGCGGGACTTGGGAGCTGGAGACTGGCGGGTGGCAGAGATTTGTCCTGACTGTGGGCTCGGCAGGAAAACTCTAGCTACAACTGTCTGTTTTTTTTTAATAACATAATTCTTCCCCCCCCCCTCCCCAGAAGCTGAGGACTGAACCCAGGGCCTTGAGCTTGCTAAGCAAGCGATCTACCACTGAGCTAAATCCCCAACCCCAATAACATAATTCTTTATTGATTCTTTGGGAATTTCACATCTTGCACTCCAATCCCAGACCCTTCATAACCTCCAGTCACCCCTGCAGCATCTCCCCCAAAATTAATCCCCCCAAATCAATTCAAAACAAGACAAAAAAAACAACAAAAACAACAACAAAATAAGCAAACAAAAACATCTTGTTCCGCTGTCTTGTCTTTTCTTTCTTTTTTTTTTTTTCTTGGTTTTTCGAGACAGGGTTTCTCTGTGTAGCTTTGCGCCTTTCCTGGAACTCACTTTGTAGGCCAGGCTGGCCTCGAACTCACAGAGATCTGCCTGCTTCTGCCTCCCGAGTGCTGGGATTAAAGGCATGGGCCACCACCCCAGGGCACTCCTCTGTCTTTTCAATACCTGATCACCCTAGTGGCATTGGGTGCTGTGGTATGTCATGAAGTATACCCTTTTGTTTAATCATCCCCACCCACAAAATGTTCATTGCAATGAGTCATTGGTCTGATTTAAGGCCTCTGGTACACCATTATCACTGGACCCTCACCGAAACTCCTCTTGGATATCTACTGTGGCCTGAGTCATAGAGATCCTGTGGTTATAGTTCCGTTCTGTAGGACTAGTTCCTTCACACACTAGGAGATAGTTTTTAAAACATCTTTTTCTTTAAAAAAGAGAAAATTGAAAAGGTGGTGAAGCACTTGAGACCACTTGCTGCTCTTTCAGAGGAGCTGGGTTTGGTTCCCAGCACCCACATAGTGGCTTACAACTATAACTCTAGTTCCAGGAAATCTGATGCCTTCTTCTGGCATTTATGGGCACAAGACATGCACAGGGTACACACAGTATACATGTAGACTCATGTATGCATACATATAAAAGGAAATAAAACAGACATGGAGGCACACGCCTTTAATCTGCACTTGGGATACAGGGGCAGGTGGATCTCTGTCAGTTTGAGGTCAGCCTGGTCTACATAGCAAGCTCCAGGACAGTGAGAGCTACATAAAAAGACCTTGTCTCCCCAAACAAAACAAAAACAGAAACACACACACACATGTGTTGGGTTCAATATTTAAAGAGGGAGAGGGGACATGGAAGCAGAGCTTATTGACCTCTCTTTTGTCAGTCACCTGTCCACCACTATACTATCTGAAGCTGTGACTTGCTCACTCACTGTTACTGTCTGCATCCCTTCCTTGGTCCTCTTCTTTCATATGTGCTGTGGGATGTCTTTCTGTATGCTATGAATATGTGTGGCTCCCATTGGCTAATAAATAAAGCTACATTGGCCTATGGCAGGATGGAGCCAGGCGGGGAAATCCAAGAGAGAGAATGAGGGAAAAAAGGAAAATGGGAGGAGACGCCAAGAAGCACCATGTAATGGGACACAGATAAAGCCAGGGAATATGTGGAGATACATAGATTAATAATAGTGGGTTGAGTTAAGTTATACAAGCTAGCTATCAAGAATCCTGAACCATTGGCCATGCAGTTTATAATTAATATTAAGTCTCTAAATGATTATTTTATAAGTGGCTGCAGGACCTTGGGGCAGGATGGGACTGGAGAAACTTCTGGCTACACATGTGTGTACTCAGACTGGAAACGTTTAACAGCTTTTGTGAGTCACTGTGACCCCAGTACCTAGGAGGTTACTTAGTGATAGACCATAGGCAGTCAATTTCTTGGGTATGTAGTGTTAAAATCAGCTCAGATTATTATGAACAAATGACATAGAAAGGAGGCAAGTCATAAGCCACCAGACTAAGAAAGTTTCAGATATCACCTAGTATTAATATACTGGGTGGTAATAATGCATGCAAAATACTACTACTGTGCCTTCAACCTAATTCCCATCATCATAATCTCATTTCTTCGATATCGATTCTCTGTCACCAGGGCACCACAAGTACAAAAGATTTTCTTGGACCTGGAGATGTAGCTCAGTTGGTAGAGTGCTTGTCTAGCATTCACAAAGCCCTGGGTTTGACCCCTAGCACTTTGTAAACTGGGCATGATGGTGCATGCCTGTAATCCCAGAAGCACTGAGAGAGAAGACCAAGCAAAGGGCACCTCTAGAGTTCTGGAGTGCCTAACCTGTATAACCAAGAGCCAAAAAGAAGACATGGAAGGGGAGGGAGAGTCTTCACTGGAGAGCTGTATAAATTTTGAGCCCCAGGGCACAAAAAAGCTCTTTTCTTTGTCTGTTCAGAGTTTTAGAGAGTTTATTGTAGATTGATAGATGGGGGGGGGGGCAGTAGGAGAGTCATGCCCTTTTAGACACAGAGGTAAACCACATGGCTGCTGAAAGAGCAAGGGAACCCAGAGCGAGGTACAACAAGAAAGTATACTCAGGCTCTGATAAGCTCCTGAAAGAGACAAAAGAGAGGAAAAACAAAAAGTTATGTCTTTCTGAGCCAGGACTCTGAAGAGCAGGCTAACCTGAAGTTTCTTAAATAGGCAATAATAAAATGAAGGGGGGACAGAACCTTGCAGCCTAAAATGGAAGAGGTTCGATAATCAAGGTAAATGATGAGGACTGGGCATGCGGCTCAGTGGGAGAATACTTGCCTGACACACGTGAAGCCCTCGGTCTGATCAACAGCACTGAAGAGACTGTAAATCATCTCTGAAATCAGATTCCGTTGAGAAAATTCATTTTTTTTTTTCCTGGAACTCACTTGGTAGCCCAGGCTGGCCTCGAACTCACAGAGATCCGCCTGGCTCTGCCTCCCAAGTGCTGGGATTAAAGGCGTGCGCCACCAACGCCCAGCGAGAAAATTCATTTTTTTTTAAATTTTTTTTTTTGAGATTATAATATTATTATATCATTTCCTTCTTCTCTTTCCTGCCTTCAAGCCCTCCTAGACACCCCTCCTTGATCTCTTTAAGATTCATGGCTTCACCCAACTGGATCAGGCCCTCTGGATAAGTGAGACCGTTGATTAGCTTGATCTGTTTGGGAGGCATCCAGGCAGTGGGACCTGGACCTGCCCTCAGTGCATGTGCTGGCTGTTTGGAACCTGGGGCTTATACAGGGACACTTGGCTCAGCCTGGGAGGAGGGGACTGGACCTGCCTGGACTGAATCTACCAAGTTGAACTCAATCCTCAAGGGAGTCTTTGCCCTGGATGAGATGGGAATAGGGGGTGGGCTGAGGGGAAGGGGGGGAGAACAAGGGAATCCGTGGTTGATATGTAAAATTAAATTAAATTATAAAATAAAATCAAAAAATGGGGAAAAAAAGATTCATGGCTTCAGTCGGGCAGTGGTGGTGCATGCCTTTAATCCCAACACTCAGGAGGCAGAGTCAGGCGGATCTCTGCGAGTTCGAGGCCAGCATGGTCTACAGAGTGAGATCCACTACAGGCACCAAAACTATACGGAGAAACCCTGTCTCGAAAAAACCAAAAAAAAAAAAAAAAAAAGATTCATGGTTTCTTTTTTCATTAATTGTTGTTACATATGCATATGTGTGAGTATATATACATGCATTCATACATACATATTCCTATCTAATATCTGGTCAGATTCACCCCCACTCCTCCTTCTAACTCCTTCCAAATCCGTGCCCACCATTGGTGTTCATTTTGCTTGCTATGTAAAAGCCCTCTCTCTGTTAAGAAGATTCCTGTTTGCCTTTGGCATCAGAACCAAATAGTTTTCTGTTTGCCTTTGGCTCTCTCCTGCTAATGCTGGTGATCAAACCCAGGATCCTATGTGTGCTAGGCTAGTCTCCTATGACGGGCCTGAATATTCACCCCATCCCTCCTTTTGGAGAAGGATTTGAAATAAGGTCTCATGTAGTACAAGCCGGCTTCAGGCTTTCGTTGTAGCCAAGGCTGGCCTTGAACTCCTGAGCCTCCTGCCTTCATCTCTCAAATGCTGGGATTTTAAATGTGAGACATCATGCTTAGCTATAGTTTCTTTCTTTCCTTTTTTTGAGATTCATTTATTTTTGTTTTATGTATATGGTCATTTTGCCTGCACATATGTCTGAAGACACACATGTGCATGCAGTGTCTTCAGATCCAGAAGAGGGTGCCAGAACCCCCTTGGAACTAGAGTTACAGATTATTTATTGTTAGCCACCATGTGGGTGCTAAGAATCAAACCCAGGGGGGCTAGAGAGATGACTCAGTGATTAAGAGCACTGGCTGCTCTTCCCGAGGTCATGAGTTCAATTCCCAGCAACTACATGGTGGCTCACAATCTGTAGTGGGATTTGATGCCTTCTTCTGGCATGATTAAGTGTACATGCAGATACAGCACTCATTTATGTATAATAAGTAAATAAATCTTTAAGGGGGAAAAAAAAGAGTCAAACCCAGATCCTTGGGAAGAGCAGTCAGTGCTCTTAACCCCTGAGCCATCTCCCAAAACAGTACAGTTTCATCTTTTACAAGTAAATAATTTGGCTAAATGGAATTTTTTGTTAGCAGGTACAAATCCACATTTATTTTTTGTCTTTTTTTGCATATTTCCAACAGTAATCTGATCAACATTTTAATAATTAATTTTATCTCTTATTTTAAATGTCTCTTTTATATTTTACCAAATTTTGTTTTGTTCCAACAGAAGGTATGTCCCAGATTAAAGGTGTGCCCTCCAGCCTCAAGGTCTAGATTAAAGGCATGTGTCATCCAGCCTCCTCCAACAAGGCCAAACCTCCTAATAGTGCCACTCCCTATGAGCTCATGGGGGTCAAATACATTCAAACCACCACACCACTCCACCTGGCTCTACCTTTATTTAAAGACGTGGTCTCTTGGTGTAGCTCATGTTGGCATCAACTTCATGAGTCTTTAGCTTCTGCCCGAGCATTGGGACCATAAGCATGCTCACTGCACTTGGCACTTTCTGTTTGCTATACTTATCATTCCATCTCATTTCTAGTTCAGATTGATGCCATCTCCAGAACAGTGTTGAATAATAGAGATAGTAGATAGTTTTACACCTCTCCTGATTTTAATGGGATGTCTCTAAACATTTCCCATCATAGTGATACTGGCTTTGGAGTTGAAGTAGATCTGTTTTATATACTGTGATTGGTTGTATGTCATGTTAAATTAAAGCACTGAAATTAAATCATTAAGAACTATCTAGAGGGGCTGGAGAGATGGTTCAGCAGTTAAGAGAACTGATTGCTCTTCCAGAGGACCCAGGTTCAATTTCCAGCACCCACATGGCAGCTCACAACAGTCTGTAACTGCAGTTCCAGGGGAAACTGACACCCATGGCAAAACACCAATGCACAGAGAGAGAGAGAGAGAGAGAGAGAGAGAGAGAGAGACCCATCTAGAAAGAGGTGACTCCTTATACCTTATATTTTGCAATTTGTTAGTAACCAAGTAAAATGTCCACATCACAACTATAGAATAAATGTGCAAAATTATGCAAGTACAGTTCATATTTTGTGTTCTCACCATAATTGTTCATGAACTGTGAAATGATTTCCCGTGTGTTAATTGGATCCTCACCATAATATTAATCAGGAATTTTAGCTATAAAAGCTCAGCTGTGCCTTATTTGGTGGCACACATCTCTTATCCTAGTACCAGGTAGTAGATCCTGGGCTATATAGAGAGTTGGATGTCTGGGGGGAAAGGGCTCTGTGACAAAGATTTAGAACAGAAATCTGTAAATAGTCATTTTCTAGCACGTTATTCTAATTACTATGCTATGTGTTGCTCTCTGTTTATTAGAGATGAAATTTAAGTAACAACAAGATGTCCTACTTGAATGCAGGTTAAAAAAATGGAAGAATATGTCTACTCGATTCTAAGACACAGTTAATGTTTCTAAAATACTTACTTTATGTCCAGTGTCTTCTATGGCCCAAAGACAATTTAAGTTACTATTCTACCTTGTAATTAAAGCATGTTGAAGTCTCATTAGACTCTAGTGACTAGAGGTTGAATCGTAAGATGGAACAAGAGTTGGCCTGGGGCAATAGATTTGAGAATCAACTGCGAACAGCTGATAATTAAAGCCACAGAGTACTGGAGAGATAACTCACTGTTTGAGAGCATGTATTTGCTCTTGCAGAAGACTTGAGTTCATTTTCAGCAGGTAGGTCAACCACCTATAACTGTTTTCCTCCAGGACATGCAATCACACACACACACACACACACACACACACACACACACACACACACACATTGTTTTTGGTTTGGTTTGGTTTGGTTAGGTTTGGTTTGTTGACTTGACATAAGCTGGAATCATCTGGGAAGAGGGAACTTCAACTGAGGAATTGCCTTCATCAGATTTGCCAGTGGGCAAGTCTGTGGGGCATTTTATTGATTGATGATTGATGTGGGAGGGCCCAGACCATTGTAGAACATGTCATCTCTGGGCAGGTGGACCTGGGGTATATAAGAAAGCAAACTAAAAAAGTCATAAGGAGAAAGTCTGTAACTCATCTGTGGCCACTGTTTTAGTTCCTCCTTCCAAGTTCCTGACCTGTAAGTGGAGTTTTCTGTTCCCCTAGCCAGTTCCCAAATAACACAGAGACTTGTCATTAATTATAAATGCTCGTCTGATAACTTAGACTTCTTTTTAGCTAGCTCTTATAACTTAAATTAACCATTTCTAGTCATCTATGTGCTGCCCCCAGGCTCCTTTACCTCATCTATGAACTTCGAATGTTGCTTCTTCCAAAGAGACTCCTCTGACTCCACCCTCCTTCTTCCCGGTGTTCTCTCTCTGCCCCCAAAATCCTGCCTGGCCATTAGCCGATCAGCTTTGTATTAACTCATCTTCACAGTGTACAGAAGGATTATTCCACAGCACTGTCCTGCTTGAGCTCCTGCCTTGGCTTTTCTCAACCATAGGATGTGATCAGGACCTGGAAGCCAAATAAACCCTTCCTTCCTCAGGTTGCTTTTGGTCATAGCGTTTTATCACAACAGTAGAAAGCAAACTAAAACACATGCATACATACATACTTTTAAAAAATGAAATGCATCTTAAGAAGAAGTTTTCATAAAGTAAGTCACGGTATAAGATGATTATGAAGACTTAGAAGAAGAGAAAGAAGCCAAAGATAAAAACCTACATGAAACAAATAAGACTGGGTATGAGAAGGAAGGTTTTAAATTTAAAATGAAAACAAACAAAAAAGAATAAAAATACTAGGCATGGTATTGGACACCAACAATCCCTAATTCCAGCAGTTGGATGCAGAGGCAGGAGGACCAGAAATTCAAGGCCACACCGTGAGGCCTGCCCTCCTCTTCTCAACCATACCAAAGCGAAACAAAATGTGTAATTGAAACAGACAGGAGAGAACTTATTAATTGCATCCAAGGTTTCTAAGAGTAAAGCAGTTGCAACGACTGAAAGAAACAGCAAGGTAGCCACAGCAGATCTGCTAGGAGCGAAAACGACCACCAGTGCCTGCCTCTGCTCTGTCTTCCAGAGGTCCCTGCCTTCACCCCACATTCTTCCCCTTTCACAGGCACAAGCACATAACTCAGGCTGGGTCAGCCATAGTCTCAATAGCTATGGGTATATCCACGTAAAGCTCATTGTTCCATCTGGGTTCCAAGGAATCCAGGTGTGATGGCTATTCTTAGTCGTCAACTTGACTACATCTGGAATGAACTACAATCCAGAAATGAAGGGCACACCTGTGAGAGATTTTTTGCTTGAAGTAGGCAAATCCACTTCTAGTACAGACCTTTGAGGTAGAAGACATACCTTTAATCTGGGCCACAGCTTCTGCTGGAAGCCTATAGAAGGACTGAAGAGAAGGAAGCTTTTGCTTTGTGCCTGCTTGCTCTCACCTTTGCTAGCAAGTGCATTCTTTCATTGGCATTAGAGCCCACTTTCCACTTCTTCAGGATTCCAGCATCTACTGAAGACTAGCTGAGACATCAAGCCTTATGGACTGAACAACTTTTGGATTCCTGGACTTTCTGTTCATAGCCCGCCATTGTTTGATTGGTTGGACTATAGCCCATGATTCTAATAAATTCATATCCATATATATATAGTTATGGATATAGATATAGATATAGATTCATTCTGTAAGTTCTGCCTCTCTAGAGAACCCAGGAAAACATCCCCTCTGCTTCCAGATAATGGAAATATCAGAATAAAGTCAGAAGACAGATATATGTACACATGAGAGATCAGCAACAAAGACAAGTTTGAGAAAAGACAGAGATGAGTGTGGGTCAGAGGAATTTTTCAGCCCATGGACCCCGGTCTCCTCTTTCCCCAGCCATTCTGTTCTTCTGAGCTTCAGTGCCCCTGCAGTAATTCCCAGCACTGTACTCTCCCCACAACAGAAGACTGAAGATTAAGAGGTAGAAGTCAGATTGCAAATGACTTTGAAATTAATGATATAAAATATCTCTGATTAACCATAACAAATAAAGGGCAGAAACTGTATAAATAAAACTACAAATTTTACTGAAGATCACAAAAGAAGCCCTGAATGAATGAGGGTCCTACCACGATCCTGGCTAACAGTGACTATTATAAAAGTGCCAGTTCTTCTCAACTGAACTGATTAATTAACAGTTTTTTTTTTCTTTTCTGGAGCTGAGGACCGAACCCAGGGCCTTGTGCTTGCTAAGCAAGCGCTCTACCACTGAGCTAAATCCCCAAACCCTAATTAATAGGTTTAATGCATCTCTAATCAAAGGCCAAATGGGATATCTTCTGAAGCTTGAAGTGGCGATTTTAGAGTTGAATAGTGAGGGAAAAATAAAGACGAGACCAGAAATACTATCCCCACCCCCAGGCAGAGTTTCACTCTGTAACACAGGCTGCCTTCAAATTCAAGGCAACCTTCTTCGCTCAGATTCCCAAGGGCGGATATTACAGGTGTGAGCTACTACCATTATCTGGCTTGGAACTCAAGGTTGACCTTGAACTTCTGAGCTTCCTGCTCCACCTCTCAAGCGCCGAGATCATAGGCCCGTGTCATCGTGCATATTTCATGTTACACAAGCACTGTACTGAGCTATATCCACAGTCCGGGGAAACCCTTTATCAAGGATTGATGGGGTCCGGAGAGATAGCTTAACAGTTAAGTGAACTTCAGCTCTTCAGAGGACAAGAGTTTGGTTTCCTGCAACCATTTCTGGCCACTCACAACTACAGTAACTCCAGCTTCAGGGGATCCCACACCCACTCGGGGACTCCACAGACATCTCTACACATACATGGTATACATACAGAGATAAACACATATAAACATAAAAATAAAATAAAAAAGATACTGTTGAAGAAGGGTGAACACCAAATTCAAAGGATTCAATGTGCTGCCTCTGAGCACAGTGGATTGGTTCATAAGTTTTTCCCTTTACATAAGTGACTTCAATGTTGCTTTGTTACTTGCAGCCAAGGATGTAGATGCAAAGACTTGTTCTACCATAATTAAAAGACATTAAAATAGGCCGGGCGTTGGTGGCGCACGCCTTTAATCCCAGCACTCGGGAGGCAGAGGCAGGTGGATCTCTGTGAGTTCGAGGCCAGCCTGGGCTACCAAGTGAGCTCCAGGAAAGGCACAAAGCTACACAGAAAAACCCTGTCACAAAAAAAAAAAAAAAAAAAAGACATTAAAATAGCCAGGCTTGTTGGTGCACATCTTTAATCCCAGCACTTGGGACACACAGATACAGGCAGATCTCTGAGTTCAAGGCCAGCCTCATCCTCATAGCGAGTTCCAGGATAGCCAGGACTGCATAGTGCTACTCTGTCTCAAAACAAACAGACACAAAAAACACATTAAAACAACAGAATGGTAGTAGTATAAATGTTTCAACATATCTTTATAACAGAACAAAGAGCCATAAGTTGATACTATTCATTATAAAAAGTATGCATTTTATTTAATTCTTTTTAAGACAGGGTCTTACTATATTGTCCTGGCTATTCTTGAACTCTCTGTGTAGATCATGCTGGCCACCAGCTCACAGGGGTTCACCTGCCTCTGCCTCCTAAATGCTGTAATTAAAAACATAGGTTGCCATGCACAGCTAAAACTGATTCCTTTTTTGTTAATTTTATTTTAATTATTTAGGGCGTTTGCGTCTGAATGCAGGCCCATATGTGCCAGATGCCAGTGTGGCTGCCAGAGAACAACATTCAGGAGTTCTTGCCTTCTACCTCATGGAGCAGGCAGGCTCTCTCTTGCTGTTTCTGCTGCCTACAGTGTACTCCAGTCTAGTTGGTCCATGAGCTTCCAGACAATGGCAGTTCTCCTGTCTCTGCCAACCCCCACCCCATCTTGCCATAACAGTGCTAGGATTACAGATATGCACGGCTGCGTCTGTCTCACTCTTTTTGTTTTTTATTTTTTTAACACAGGTTCTGAGGACTGAACTCCAGTCAGCAGGATTTTGAGGCTACTGCCTTTATTTGCTGAGCCATCCTCCCAGCCTTAAAATTAATTCCTCGTGTTAAAGCTGAAAAGAGTTCAATGTAAGATAAATATTAAAGCTTGTATCTGAAGCAAAATCAATGTTTGTCAAGGTGTTGGTTGAAAAACTGGAAGAATATTTGGGGAACTCTTTATCTGTTCCTGAGCCGAAGGAAGAATTGTTTAAGAGCAAAATCAATGGACTAAATCACGAAGGAATCAAACCAAAGATTTAACTACATGAAAAATTCAAGTCACTCCTACAGAAACTCAAAAATTGAAAGGTAAATTACATAGCATAGAAATCGTTCGAGATATCTGGCAAAACGTGTGTAGCAGTTTAATCAATAATGTGTGCAGCACTTTAAATCAATAAAGACAACATGGAAACTTCAATGGAAGCAGGTATAACGATGAACTACAGACAGATCTTCAAAGCAGAAATAAGAGTGAGCAATAAATATGGAAAACAATTTGCTTTTTTTGTTTGGGTTTTTCTTGGGGGTGGGGGCTTTTTAAGACAGGGTATTTGACATCCAGGCTGGTATCTGTACCTGGAAGTTTTCCTGTGTCCCATCCGGTCCTCTGCAGTCCAGACAAATCTCTCTCACCCATAGTCTCGTAGCCACTCAGACCCAAGTAAACACACAGAGGCTAATATTATTTACAAACTTATGGCCATGGCCTATGGCTCAATTTTCTTGCCAGCTAGCTCTTATACCTAAACTCAGCTCATTTCTATTAATCTATATGTTGCCATGTGTTTCATGGCTTTACCTGTGTGCCATTACATGCTGCTCCCTAGATGGCGGGATGGCGTCTCTCTCCTGCCTCCCCTTTCTTCTTCCTGTCTCTCTCCTGGATTTCCTGCCTAGCTATAACCTGACTTACCATAGGCCAAATGGCTTTATTTATCAACCAATCAAAGCAACACATATTCACAGCATACAGAAAGACATCCCACAGCAGGTGTCAAACTCACTATGTCACTGAAGATGGCCTTGAATTTATGAGTCACCTACTTCCCCTTGGGGGTGGTATTACATGCAGACACTACCATGCCCACCCAACAATTTGCTTATCATCTATCTATTATCTATCTATCTATCTATCTATCTATCTATCTATCTATCTATCTATCTAATCTATTATCTATCGATCTATTATCTATCTATCTATCTATCTATCTATCTATCTATCTATCTATCATCTATATATCTATCAAGACAGTGTCTCACTAAGTTGCCTTGGATGACCTGGAACTTGCTATGTAGACCAGGCTGACTTGCTATGTAGACCAGGCTGGCCTTGAACTTATAGAGAACTGTCTTCGTCTGCCTCCCTTGTGCTGGGATTTTACTTTAATAGCTATAAAGTAGTACAAACAAAGTATCAACTCATATCTTATTCTACCAAAAAACCAAAATAATAAAAATTTATTTTTAAAAAAATTGAAGGCTAGTGAGGCTGAAGAGAAGACTCAGTGGTTAAAAGCACGTGCTGTTCTTGCAGAGGACCTCCGTTCACTTCTCAGCACTGACATGCCTGCTCACAACTATCTACAACTCTTGCTTCATGAGATCCAGCAACTTCTCTGCCTTCCTTGGGCACCAGACATACACATGGTTCACATACATACATCCAGGCAAACACTCACACACATGAAAAAAAATAAAAAAAAATAAAAATTTAAGGTTGGTGAGTCGGTTACAAAATAAATGCCATTACACACTCCTGTTGAGTACCTAAATTGGTGTGTATTTTTTTTTAGAAAGCAATTAGCAAGATTTTAATTCTTGTATTTTTATTTATGCATGTGCATATATTATGTGTTCATGTGTATGTAAGTGTCTGTGTACTTGTGTACATGTGTGTGTTCATGTAGAGAGGCTAGAGGTCAATGTCAGCTATCATCTTCAATGGGTGTCTCATTGAACCTAGAGATCAACAGTCGGCTAGGTTGGCAGGTTAGCAAGCCACAGCAATCCCCCCCCCCCCCTTTTCACCTGCCCACTGCTGGAATTACAGGTACGTCCCACCATGCCCAGGTTTTGGACATGTGTGCTGGAGATCTGAACTTAAATCTTCATGCTTTCCCAGGGAGCACTTTACTGACCAACGTCCATACTCTTTAACCTAAATTCCCTACTGTAATAGGTAAACGTATAAATGTAGTGCTTATTCTTAAAATAAGGAAAAACATAAAGCTAACAGCCATGGGTGGCAGGCAGGTGGTGTCGTGCCCCTGGTTCTAGTGTTTGAGGTTTCTGGAACAGCTCCTCAGAATCTCTGAGCTAGCTCAAGACTCTTCTGTTATTTCCACAGGCTGATTAACTAACATAATCAACCTAGTTTGAAATGAATATCTATCTTAGTCTGGTTTCTATTGCTGTGATAAGGCATTTGGACCAAAAGCAACCTGGGGGCAGGAATGGCTTCTTTTTATCTTAGGACTCTAAGATCTCAATCCATCACTGAGAGAAGTCCGGGCAGGAACTTGAAGGCAGGAATTGAAGCAGAGACTGTGGAGGAACACTGCTTACTAAATTGCTGTCGTGGCTTGCTCAGCCTGCCTTTGGATACTACACAAGATCACTTAACCAGGGATGGCACTGTGGGCTAGGCCTTCCTACGTCAATCACTAATCAAGAAAATGACCTACAGACTTGCCTACAGGTCGATCTTATGGAGACATTTTCTCAAGTGAGGCTTTCTCTTCCAGATAACTCTAACTTGTATCAACTTGACGAAAAACTAACCAAGACAATATCCCTTCTTTCAGCTAGATGGATGTACAGTATGGTTTTGGTAAGAGATACTGTAAGCTTGAGTCACTGTAGTTGGTTCTAATATAGGCTTAATGCATATAGAATTAAAATGGATGAAACAATGGGTTTGACAGATCCTTCTTGGATGAGAGTTGCTGTGAGATTTTTGTTTTATTATAAACGCGTGTTTGTGTATCTGCCATGTGAGTGCAAGTGCCCAAGAGGATCAGAAGAAGGTGTTGATACCCTGGAGCTGGAGTTACAGGTAATTGGGAGCAGCCCCCTGTGGTAGGTGGGAACCAAATTCATGTCCTCTGCAAGAGCAAGAAGCATTCTTAATCTCTGAGCTGTCACTTCATCCCTGGGATTTTTTTTTCCAGGTCAACAAAATTTTATTGGCTGATGGACAATTGCCACACATTCTGTCCCAACTCTCTGTCCCTGCAGAAGGGAGAAGTGAGGGAAAGCATGCTGACAGTTAGCAGATGAAATCTTGGGTTTCAATTAAGAGAAACTTTATAGCTTAGCCCTTGGTTAAGAGCACTGACTGTGGGGCTGGAGAGATGGCTCAGAGGTTAAGAGCACTGCCTGTTCTTCCAAAGGTCCTGAGTTCAATTCCCAGCAACCACATGGTGGCTCACAACCATCTGTAATGAGATCTGGTGCCCTCTTCTGGCCTGCAGGGATACATGCAGACGTAATAAATAAATAAATCTTTTAAAAAAAAAAAAAGAGCACTGACTGTGATGCAGCTAAGGATGGTCTTACACCTCTCATCTTCCGACCACCACCTCTTCAGTGCCAAGATTATAGGTATTTCTCACCGTGCCCAACTAGGATACCATTCTTAGGAAATACAACCTGTTACAATGGACATGTTGCTTGTCTCCCACTTCCAACCAAATTTAGGCTCTCTGCATGAGGAAAGACATGATAGATTGCTTTCACATTCTTTACTCTTAGCACATAACAATTTTTTTGCTTCCTTTTAGGAAAGTTAGCAGATTTGTTTAATTGGTTAGTTATTGGTTCCTGAGAGCCCAAAAGGAAAAATTAACCAGCTAAGAAGTATGTATTAGGCTGGGGCTGGAGCTCAGTTGGTACAATGCTTGCTTAGCATGCAGGAAGCCCTGGGCTCCACCACCAGTAATGCAGAAATTGGAATGTGCCGTATGCACTCTGCACGGTTTAAGGGATTGACTGAACTGGAAAAGCAAAGGAAGGAGGGAAAGACAGAGGTGCGTGCAGAAGAGCTGGGGTCTGGTGGACGGTGCACTCTAATGGAGAAGCACGGCCCCCAGCATCAACAGGGAAGCATGGAGAACTCATTTCATCCATCGGACAGGAGGAGGGGGGTTTGTTGCATGTCTGTGCTCATGTCAACAACACATATCATTCAGAGTTTCCTCTGCCCCCAGCCATGGGGTCACATGCCTATAATCCCAGCACTCGGGAGAAAGAGGCAGGAGGATCAGGAATTCAAGGTCAGTTTCAATAGCATAGTGAGTTTGAGGCCAGCCTAGAATATATGAGTCTCTGTCTCCCCAAAATTACAAAGACTGTAAGATTGGAATTTGAAGTCAATAACTTACAAAAGTCCTAATAAACACATATGATAAAGATTCTGTGAAATCTCATTTCCCCTTCTAAAATGAAAAACAAAGTTGTACTGTCTCTCTTAGAAATGTCTGTATAAGCAGGCATGGCAGCACACACTTTTAATCCAGGTGCTCCAGGGAGGCAAAGGCAGGTGGATCTCTGTGAGTTCTAGGCCAGCTCGAGCTACATAGTGAGTCTCTGAGCAAGTGCCCTCCCCAATAAAAAAGGAATTTGTGTGTGGAAGAGTGCAGCCTCTTTGGATGTGGAAAGAGGTGTCTGATACAGCATCCTTCAGTTGAGGCCATCAGAGACTATAAGCCAGCTGGCAAGCCTTTTCATACTGGGTTCAGTGTCCAGCAGTTAACCCCCATTTGCGGTTGCTGGGGCAGTTTGGGAACTGCATCCTCCAATCCTTTCTTGAATCAGTATCAAGGTGAAGCATGCTTTCATCTGGCGAGCAGCAGTCTCTTCCTCATCCTTGCATACATCATTGGCTGCATGGTTTACAGTCTTTCCCAATGTCCTTTCTTTGATGTATATAAGCCTTTTGTTATTTGTTTCCTAATCCCTTAGAAAGATATAACCAAAGTTTTTGTTTCCTACAGGTTCCTTGAGCAACTAGTTGACTGCTAACTATGTTTCTGAATGATACATTTCTTAAATTGCATGTGACATACATTCTTATGAGTTTTTTAAGTGTGCAAATCTTGCTTTGCACAGCAGTGTTGCTTTAGCACAGAATGACATGGAGGGTCCTTCATGAGCAGACTCTCCATCTCTTCACCAGATTCCACAGATACCAAGGTGCTAGAGGACACAAAATAAGTTTATATACTCAAAAGGCTGAGGGGTGATTTGGTAGGTGAGAGCGGATCACCTAGACTCTAGGTCCCAGAGGCTCTAGTCACACCTTTGTTCTAAGTCAATGAGGCTTTAGGATATTGTGGTGGTTTGAATGTAATTGGCCCCCATAAGCTCATAGGGAGTGGTACTAATGGGGAGTGTGGCTTTGTTGAAGTAGGAGTGGCCTTGTTAAAGGAAGTGTGTCACTGTGGGGGCGGGCTTTGAGAGCTCTGGCTTAAGCTTTGCTCGGTGTCACTGTTCATTTCCTGTTGCCTTCTGATCAACATGTAGCCAGTGCCATGTCTGCCTGCACGCCACCATGCTTGCTGCCATGATGATAATAGACTGAAGCTCTGAACTGTAAGCCACCGCCTCAGTGAAATGTTTTCCCTTTTAAGAGTTGCCGTGGTCCAGAGACAGCTGACCTGAGCTCATGGGAGCTTACTGACTCTGGACTGACCGCTAGGGAGCCTACATGGGACCGACCTAGGCCCTCTACATGTGTGTGACAGTGGAGTAGCTTGGTCTGTTTGTAGGGCTCCTACTAGTGGGATCAGGACCTGTCTCTGGCACCTGAACTGGCTTTTGGGAACTTATTCCCCATGCTGGATTACCTCGCCCAGCCTTGATGCAGGGGAGGCACTTGGTCCTGTCTCAACTTGGCATGCCTTGCTTTGTTGATGCTCATGGGAGGTAGAGAGCAAATTGTTTTAGGAAGTCAGAACAGGAACTCAATCGTAGTTCAGGCAAGAGCTGACACAAAGGCCATGAAGGAATGCTACCTGCTGGCTTGCACATCATGGCTTGCTCAGCCTGTTTTCTTACAGAACCCAGGACTACCAGCCCAGGGATGGTACCACCCAGAATGGGATGAGCCCTCCCCCTACCAATCATTAATTTAAAAAAATGACCTACAGCTGGATCTTATGGAGGCATTTTCTCAGTTGAGGTTCCCTCTTTTCAGATGACTCTAGCTTGTGTCAAGTTACACAAAAATGTCCAGCCCAGCCACTGTGCTCTGTAACAAGGGGTTCTTCCTTATTATGGTTCTGTCAGAACAAGGCCTAGATGTGATAGAAGCAGACAATAGAAAGCCTTTCTAGTGGGGCCAGAGAGATGGCTCAGTGGTTGTCAGCACCAGACAGCTCACAACGGCCCAACGTCACCCTCTCAGGAAACGGAGCCGTCAAAAGAGACGTTCTGTCAGAGAATTTCTACTTCCCTTCTCTTTCCTCTGTCTGACTCAACAACAACAACAACAACAACAAAACTAATTAACTTGCTTGCTATCAGCTACCTTCAAATAACTGACGCAACCTATCCGAGAACTTTTTTAGAGTGTTTATTGGGAGGCTAGCTGGCTGGAAGGGGATTTTCCAAGTGGACTGACCTTGCAGCACGCCCGGATTTTGAGATGCTTTTCTTTCCCAACATTTGCAGAAGACCCCAACTTGAAGTTATTATTATTACTACTAATAATGGTAGTGTGTGTATGTGAATGTGTGTGTGTGTGTGTGTGTGTGTGTTAATCCCCCACTGATCAAGAATAAGACACTACCACCATTTAAAGCCAAATTTGAAGCAAGCTATAATTAAATACCGGCCAGGTGGATGGGCTCTGGCCAGATCCATGCCCAGGTTCCTGGGAAATGGCCCAGAATCACAGTTTGTAGTGGCTTAGGAAGGAAAACCTATAATTCATTGCATTTCCCATTAGGTCCACTCAGGAGCAAGCATACATCCTGACTCGATTCTGTGAGCCACCTGCCCATATGAGGTCAAGCACATCTGTGTAGATGGGGCAAACAAACTTGTTTAGGGGAATGAAAACCATGTGGCTTGTTATCTCCCATAAACAGTAGCCTCCAGCATTTCAGGAACTATCTGTCCTTGGGCAAGAGGCTTGCAGGTCAGAGGCATTCTTGTTTCATGGATCTCTTAGGCGTAGTAATTAAAACTTAAAGTGTAACTTTGGCTCTCATACGTACATGAGGAGATCCGAGGACAGCTTTGTGGTGTCGGTTCTCTCTGTTCACCTTTAGGTGGGTTCAGGGGGTGAAACTCAGGTTGCCTGGCAAGCATCTTTACTTGCTTAGCCATCTGGCAGAAGGACTTGTCAGCACTAAAATCAGGACAATGGTCACCCAAGAACATTGCTACTTATTAGCTGTAAGACCTTCTGTTCATTATTTCACTTCTCAGTGACTTAGACTGCCCAGACATAAAATGGAGACTACTTTCCCAGCCTCATGAAAGGATTACTGGGTTTTTAAAACAAGTTAAGTGAAGTGCTTATAACTGGGTCTGGCATATATGAACATTCGTTATGTGAAAAAAATTAAGAAAGATGTAGTTTTGCTCTGTGCATAACCTCAGTGTTCATGGAATGCTTTCATTTTCTGCCACTATCTTAAGGGTTTACAAAAGTGAATTTCTTGCTTATCAATGTGAATGAAAGTTCCTGGGGGGAAAATGCAGATTACATTGAACCTTGCTTAATGCTGATTAGATGTTTAGAATGTGAGCGATTGTGGCAAGATTGTGGTGTTGCAAGCCCTGAGCCCAATAACAATTTGTTTGGGGCTATCTTTAGCCCCACCTCACTCCCCCTTGCTAGCCATTTATTGCCTCTCTATACATGTGTGACTATGGGGAAATCCTTTGGAATGCACAGAACACAAGCTCCCACCACCCAAATAGCTAAGAATGTGATCAGATAGCAGCCAAGGCCTGCCTATAGCTGAGATTCCCTGGCTTTTCTGGAATTTACCTCCTGGAAGTTTCTACCAATGCCTTTCAAAAGTGTCTTGGTTTGTGATTTTTTTTCCTTGTTCTGTGACTTTAAAAACTTCAAGATCGGTGTCCCAGCTGACAGCAGAGAGGGAAGAGACCCTGAGTGCTGGCCCTGCCCCTTCTCTTAGCCACTGTGTTCATGCTCACACTCTATAGGAAGAAAAAAAGAGGCCTGGATTAGTTATTCTCTACCTACACCCTCTCAGCTGACAGAGCTCACCTTTCCTACAGTCCTTCATAGCCTGAAGCTCTTTCTGACTTCCCACCCCACCTGAGATAGGCTCTCTCTATGTAGCCTTGGGTATTTTGTTTGTTTGTTTGTTTGTTTGTTTATTTTAGTAAAACCAAAACTTATTCCAAGCCATAGTCATCCTAGGGTCCTCCCTGACATATAGCCTCCCTGGTTCTGTGGGTTGCAGTCTGATTGTTCTTTGCTTTATATCTAGAACAATATATATCTAGAACAACACTTATGAGTGAGTACATACCATGTTTGTCCTTCTGGGTTTGGGTTACCTCACTCAGGATGATATTTTCTAGTTCCATTCATTTGCCTGCAAATTTCATGCTGTCATTGTTTTTCTCTGCTGAGTAGTACTCCATTGTGTATATGTACCACATTTTCTTAATCCATTCTTCAGTTGACGGGCATCTAGGTTGTTTCCAGGTTCTGGCTATTACAAATAGTGCTGCTATGAACATAGTTGAACATGTTTCTTTGTGGTATGATTGAGCATTCCTTGGATATATGCCCAAGAGTGGTATGGCTGGGTCTTGAGGTAGATTGATTCCCAATTTTCTGAGAAACCGCCATACTGATTTCCACAGTGGTTGTACAAGTTTGCATTCCCACCAACAGTGGAGGAGTGTTCCCTTTAGCCTTGGGTATTTTAGAACTCACTATGTAGACCAGGCTAAGCTCGAACTCACAGAGATCTGCTTGCCTCTGCCTCCCAAGTGCTGACATTTAGACATGCACAACTAGATCTTGCTGGTTTTGACTGAACCCAAAATCTACAGTAGGATGCTTCAGCAGAATGAATCCCACAGAAACATAAACATTCTTCAAATAACAAAATCTTTAGGTTTTTCTTGAGCCGGAGAAAGAGATCAGCAAACCCAAAATTCATCTTAAAACCCCCTTTCTTTTCCCATTGACAGCATGATTCAGTGAGGTAGCCTTAGTTTCTGCTAGATTCTTAGGCCATCTCAGTATACCCTTAAGCCTAAAGGCATTTGTTCCTACTCACTTTCCCTACCTCCTTGGCCTTTTTGTTATGTAATCGATTTGATGTTTTGGTTAAATTGTTTTTTGTGCAAATAGTCTTTTGGTGCTGGGCTTGAAAGTAGGGCCCACTCCACCCTCTCCTAGGTAAACTTATGCTCTACTATAGAAGCACTTAATGTATGATCCCTAGCAGCTTCCCCTCCTCCCCCCACCCCACCCCACCCCAACCTCTGACAGGTTTTCTCTGTGTAACAGCTCTGGCTGTCCTGGAGCTCACTCTGCAGACCAGGCAGGTCTCCAACTCACAGAGATCCTCCTGCTTCTGCCTCTGAGTGAGTGCTGGAATTAAAGGTGTGCACAATCACTGTGTAGCTCCAAGTAGCTCTCTTAATAGTCTTTTTTTTTTTTTTTTTTTTTGAGTCTGTGTAGTCCCTGTCTGTTCTGGAACTTGCTACACAGACCAGGTTGACTTGGAACTCAGATATCTGCCTGCTTCTGCCTCCCAAGCTGGGATTAAAGATCTGTGCCACCTCACCCAATCTCTCTTAATATTATTAAATTCCACATCTGAGCTCTCCTCTTTGAACTTGAAATATAGCAATACAGCACTTGTGTGGTGATAGCTTGTGTACCCTAACAAAGCTTGCCTGAGGATCAGAGAAGCAGAGTAAGCCATAGCCACCACCTATTACTTCACCACCTCCACAAATCCTCTGACTGAAATCCTCTGAGTCCTCTTCGGAAAGGGTCTCAGTTGGACTGCATTTTTCCTGTCTCCTCAGGCCTTATATACCTTTCTCTGCCCAGCCATGTTAATTCCTGGGATTAAAGATGTGTGCCACCACTGCCTAGCTTTGTTTCCAGTGTGACCTTGAGCTCACAGAGATCCAGAACGGATCTCTGCCTCCCGAGTGATAGGATTAAGGATGTGTGCCACCACTGTCTGGCCTCTATGTCTAATCTAGTGGCTGGCTCTGTCCTCTGATCCTCAGGCAAGCTTTATTAGAGTACACAATATATCACCACATACTTAACATACTTGGCAGTTGAAATGAGCAATCCTATCTGAGATACACTACAGCTGCATACACACTGAACTTCCCAGATGGTGTGGAGGGGAAACATCAAATGAATCCTTAACAATGTTTATCCTGCTGAGTTAATCAGCCAGAGTGCCATTCATTTCTGATACTTCTGCTCAGGATTTGTCCATCCACTGACCTCTACCCTGCTCCTAGATTATACATTTGTTCTCACCATGCTGTGTTTGAACTAAGCTCCACACCAGCCCAAGAAAGACTTCATTGTAATAGTCCCTGTACCTTTTATGATGGTCCTGAACAGTCTTCCAAACATAATTTTTTTTAAAGATTTTATTTTTTTTTATTATGTATACAGCATATGTGACAGCAGGCCAGAAGAGGGCACCAGATCTCATTACAGATGGTTGTGAGCCACCATGTGGTTGCTGGGAATTGAACTCAGGACCTCTGGAAGAGCAGTCAGTGCTCTTAACCTCTGAGCCATTTCTCCAGCCCTTCCAAACATAATTTAAAAAAAAAATCATTGAAGGCCATGCATAGTGGCCTTTAATCCCTGCACTCAAGAGGCAGGAGCAAGTGGCTCTCCCTGAAAGCCAGTCTCCTCTAACAGCAAGTTCCAGGCCAGCTGGGTCTACATAGCAAAATGCTGCCTCACCAAAACAAAAGATACAAAATGTCTCCTTAAACCCAAATTGTTTTTTAGCCTGTTTGGCTGGTCACAAGTTACCCACATCTTTCCCATACCAGTGATATGATTCTAGGAACAAGTTGTTCTTTGCCTTACTTCTATTGCTATGAAGAGACACCATGACCAATGCAACTCCCATAGAAGAAAGCATTTAACTGGGGTCTTGCTTACAGTTTCAGACAGTCCATTAACAGACAGAGGGAAACAGACAGCATGGTGCTAGAGCAGTAGCTGAGAGCTTTATATCCTGACCTGCAGGCAGTAGGCAGAGATGGACATTGGGATTGGTGTGGGATTTTGAAACCTCAAAGCCCACTCACCTGTGACACACTTTTTCCAAAAAGTCCACACCTACTCTAACAAGGCCACACCTCCTAATCATTCTCAAACAGTTCCACTCCCTGGTGACTAAACAGTCAAACATATGAGCCATATTCTTCATCATACCCAAAGGGCTCACAACTTCAGCCAGTAGACTGAGTGAAATGGCAGGCAAGCATAGGAGGTAGTTTAGTATCTTATGCACACCCATCCATTTAATAATGCGCTTGGTAGCCTAGTTCCTTCACCTACTTGTACTGTGCACACAAAAACCTCTCTAAACAATGTACTTAGCAACCTCATCATCCCCCTCAGCTCCTCACCTAAGCCATGTTACATGTATTCTCATCTTTGAACAATAGTTTATGTTTCCCCACCCCTAGTAACAACCATAATAACTACGTATATTCCTGACATATCAGGTATGAAGAATAATAGAAGGGCTAATCTGGCCTGAACTGTTGTGGAATATACTCCACTGAAACAAAGTTAGTTCCCCTAGTACATTTTAAAGACATATTTTATCTTAAAAAGTACGTGTGTGTAGGTGTGTCAGTATGTGGGTATGTGAATGTGAATGCAGATGTCTACAGAGGCCAGAGGCATCAGATCGCCTCTACAGCTAGAGTCACAGCCAGTTTCGGGTGCTGAGAACTAAACTTGCATCTTCTGCAAGAATAGTATGCATTCTTAACTGCTGAGCCATTTCTCTAGCTCATCCCTAGGAAAGTTTTACAGAGAGTCCTTTACTTACCATCTTACGCCTGTGCCATCATATGATTAAAATCAGATGCATTATGGGAAGGGACATATGCAGTAGGGAGAAAATAATGTATGACCTAACCTATCAATCAAAGTAGAGAACTGCTCAGGTACAGGCCTTTAGTAATCAAACTCCTTTTCCTCCTGAACTCCATAAAAGGAACCCAAAGTACTCGATTGAATATCCCCACTTGTGTGGTCTGCTGTTGTCAATCTTGACAGCATATTCCTCTCTAATCTGTGCTATTGATTTGTTCTAAAATTACTTTGCTTATTCTAGAAATTCTGTGTGAACCCTTGTTTTCAATTCTTGGGCTAAGAGGCCCAGAACCCGTAAACACCCAGCCCAGACCCTGACCCCAAATCCATGTAACGCATTTGGAGGTAATAGAAGTACCTAGTCTCACTGGGTGGCTGTACTGGGCTTCAGCTGACTCATTCATTGAAGTCAGCTTCAGACGGCTACACCTTGTGACTGTTCTTCCCCTCCAAAGCGAGGAAACTCACATTTTTATGTGAAACACCTCCAGTTTTACACACTGTTCTTTCCTTTTGTTTTTGTTTTCTTTGTGGTCATGGTTGACCCTGGAGCCCCACACTTGCTGGACTGTATCCTGGTCTATGTTATTGTAAATCAGTAACATCCAAAATGTGTTCAGGTCAGATAGGATAAGTATGCTGATAGTATGACAAGTATCACTTCAATTTAGTCACCCCCTTCCCTCTCCCACCCCCCGCCTTTTTTTTTTTTTTTTTTTTTTTTGAGTGGAGAGATACTGGAGATTAAAACTGAAGCCTTGTACAAGCTTACATTCTACCACTGAACGTACCCTGGCTCCTGGCTACCACCTTATGTCCTTCGCCTTAGGGATGGAATTTAATTCACAAGCACACTGTAGGTGCAGTATAAACATCTGCCTCCTGTTCCTGCTGCCTCGACTCCCAACCATGATATCGACATTTTCAAATGGTGAGTCAAGAGGAACCCTTCCTTCTTTAAGTAGCTTTGGTCAGGTATTTTCTCATACCAATGAGAAGAGTAATTAGGGGCTGGAGAGATGGCTCAGTGGTTAAGAGCACTGGCTGCTTTTCCAGAGGACCCAGAGTGGATTCTCAGCACCCACATGTCAGCTCACAGCCATCTATAACTTCAGTTCCAGGGGATCCACGGCTCTCTTCTGGGCTCTTTTAGCACCAGGAATGCATGTGCAGCACATACGTACAGTCAAACACTTATACACGTAAAACAATAAAATGAAAAAAAATTAACTTTTTAAATTAAAAACAAGAGAAAAGTAATGAAAGTACTAAAGTACTGACTTCCTTCTTTGCCCCTTTCTTCTCACCACCCCCTCCTTTTGTGTCAAGGTCTCATTGTAACCTGGATTATCCTCAAAATCGAAATCCCCCTTCCCAGTCTCCCTGGTGTGGAGATTATTGTGAAAATTTTTTTTATTTTTCATTTTTTAATTTTCATTCTGAAAATGGCTTTTCAGTGACTAGTAAATGCAAGCTGTCAAGACTCAGGAAGGCCAGACTTCTATCCTAATTTCCTTTTTAAAAAAATTACGTGTATATACGTGCGTTGTGACACGGTGGGTGCGTAGGTGTTTGCTGAGGCCAGAACAAAGCGTCAGATACCAGATGCCCTGGAGCTGCAGTTCCAGAGCTGTTAGCCACCTGATCTGGAACTGAGAACTAAACTCTGCTTGTCTGGAAGAGCAGCCATCTCTCTAGCCCTCATTACGACTTCAAAAAGAATGTGTATCCACAGAAAGAAAGCAAACAAACATAGAAACTGATGTGTGGCTTTTAAAAATACTGCTTTCGGGCCGGGCAGATGGCTCTGTGGGTAGAAGCACTTCCTGTGCAAGAATGAGCATCTGTACTGCTTAAGGTTTGTCAGCCCGACACAGGCCAGGGTCATCTGGGAAGAGAGACCCTTGACTGAAAAAGTGCCCCATCCCATTGTCTACTATGCAAGAGTGTGTATGTGTGGGGCATTTTCTCGATTAATGATTGATGTGGTAGAGCCCAGCCCACAGTGGGTGGTGCCTCCCCGCTGCAGGCTGAGTAAGCAGTGTTCCTCCGAGTTTTCTGCTTTAATTCCTGCCTGGAGTTCCTGACATGACTTCAGTCAAGGATGGACTGTGGTGTGGAAGTGTAAGTCAAAATGTTTTTCCTCCCCCTAAGTTGCTTTTGGTCATGATGTGTTATCACACCAAATAGAGAGCAAACTAAGACCGGGTTTGAGTTCAAACCCCGAAATTCACATTAAAAAGATGGACATGTCTGTAACTGTAGCATTGGGGTGGCAAAGATAGTTGGATCCTGGGAGCCTGCTATCATTCAGCCTCGCTGAAACTCAAATAAAAGACTCTGTTTCAAGGTGTTAAGGTGGAAACCAGTAAAGGAAGATAATCAGGGGTGAACACAAACACACACACACACACTATACACATCTTTTAAAAAATCAGAGTTTGGGCTGGGAATACAGTTAGTTCAGTTGTATAGTGCTTATTTTCAAAACAAGAAAGAAAAGAAAATACAACTTTTACCTGTAATCTAAAGCACTTTGTGATCTTTATTTCTTAATACTTCCAGCTTAATTGAAAATTATTCTGCATTGTAGGAAGTATAGTATAATGGAGGGTAGAGTGCTTCCATTGATCTGTGGGTTTGCTTTCTAGCACATGTGTGTGCATGCACACACACACACACACACACACATGAGCATGTACACACACACACACACACACACACACACACACACACGAGCATGTGCACACACACACATACACACAAGCATGTGCGCGCGCACGTGCGCACACACACACACACACACACACAGAGCAGAAACAAGCCCTGGAAACACTTTTCTATTTCTATAATAAAATACGATGTCTAAAATGTGTTATTTTAGGAATGTCTGCTCCTAAACTCTGCCAGCTGGAGACAAACCTCTCATGTCAAAGAGCTTCCCTTTCGAAACATGGTTGGCTCAAAACCGCCGCTGCTCCCAGATTTGCCAAATGCTTCTTATACCAAAAAATTAAATCATTTTATCTTTGACATTGAGGAGTAGGTTAGCCAAGTTATATTTGATTCAATGCTTTTATAGGGGGGAAAAAAAACCCTGCTAAGATTGATTTACTATTATTTTGTAGCATTTTCACATATTTACATGTAAGTTCAATGAACTCTTGACTCCAAACATGTATAACTCAGGAAAGAAGTCTCAACAATTATCTGCCAAGGTCTCTACTTATAAAAGACAAAGCAGCTTTGAAATGACCAATATGGTGAAAAACTAGAACAGAGTGGAGAAATGAGGTTAACGACTACTGCTGAGCAAAACCAGAGTTAAAAGTGTTCTGACTCAGGGGCTGAAGTGATGACTCAGGGGTTAAGAGCACTGGCTGCTCTTGTAGAGACCTGGGTTCAGTTCCCTACATCCACATGGTAGATCACAATCATTTGTAACTCCAGTTCTAGTAGGTCTGTGGGCACCAGGGATGTACATGGTACACATATCTACATGCAGGCAAAACACTTATACACATAAGATAAATCTAAAAAATAGAAAAAAAGGAGTGTTCTAGTTCATCCCAACTAGAAAAAGCAGGACCATTGGCCCTTACCCTAGCCATCGTGGGTTAATTAGATGGAAATTTGTTTAATGAACCTCCTTCCTTCTCTATTCTTAAATTGTGAAGTTCTTGTTATTTAACAAGAAATTATCCCAGGAAATCTGTCATTTTCAGGAACCCCCATCCTCCTGTCCTGGATCTCACTCTGTAGACCAGGCTGGCCTCGAACTCACAGAGATCCACCTGTCTCTGCCTCCCAAGTGCTGGGATTAAAGGCGTGCGCCACCACCACCCGGCCCCATCCTCCTTTTTGAGATAGAGTATTACTATAGAACCCAAGCTGGCACTGATCCTCCTGTCTTAGCTTCTAGAAAACTACTGGGATTATAATCACAGGCCACTGTCTGTTCTAGTTACTATTGGTTGTTATAATACAATGTCTCAATAAAAGCGATTTAAAGAAAGAAGGGTTTATTTGGGCTTACAGTTTCAGAGCAGAGACCATCATGACAGAGAAATCATGGCGGCAGGAGCTTGAAGCAGCTGGTTACATTGTATCTATAGTCGGGAAGCAGAGAGAAATGCAAGTTAGTGCCCAGCTGACTTTCTCCTTTCATTCAGTCTACCTGCCTATGGGATGGTGCCCCTCACAGTTCAGGTGAATCTTTACATTTCAATGAACCTAATTTATATAATCCTTTGCAGTCTGCCCAGAAGCTTGTCTCCTAGCTGATGCTAAACCCTGTCAAACTGAATCAATACTAACCATCACAATCACTATTCCCAGCCTGAGGAAAATACAATGAAAGTGTTTGCAATTTTTCAAAAAAATATTAGATTTATTTTACATGAATGTTTGGCCTGCATGCATGTATGTGTGCCCCATGCATGCCTGTTGGATCCTGTGGAACTGGAGTTACAGATGGTTGTGAGCCACCGTGTGGGTGTTGGGAGTGGAATCCAAGTCTTCTGCAAGAGTAATGAGTCCTCTTAACCACTGAGCCATCTCTCCAGTCAGCAGCTATTGCTGGCTGCTTCCTAGTCCTTGACTCATAGATCCTGTGCTTTTCTTGGCCATCAATTATAAGCTTGTTGGTCTAATACAGGTAGCCAATGTGGATTACTACCTGTTGATGGATTATTTCAAGGTCTCTTTGGCTTTTGTTCACTAAGGTTTGAATTTCTACAGGACCTTTTATATTTTTATTTTCTCAGAAGATATCACTTATCCTCCTGACAACATACATTCTGTAATTGTAGGTGCTCAAATGCTTGCTCTGTCTCTCAGCATCACCCCGTACAGACCTAACATTTGTGTACAGTTGGAGGATGCCATGTTGGGAAGGACAATATTTATTTCTCTTTCAGTCAACACTGCTTTACCCAAATTGTCTTTCTGGGCTGAAAGTGCAGCTAAGTGGTAATTTGCTCACTTCAGGCAAGACTCTGCCTTTTTAAATTTAAATTAAATTTTTTTTTTTTTGAAATAAGGCCTTACTATGCATCCCGGCTGGCCTGGAGCTCACTATGTAGACCAGGCTGACCTTGAACTCACAGATTCACCTGCCTCCCAAGTACTGGGATGAAAGGTGTGTACTTTTTATTCATAGCTCCCTCTCACCAATTACATTTCCACTGAATTCTATTTAAAGTCACAAACTCCCATCATGGGTGCACAATAAATATTTATTAGCTTAATCTATAGTGTTAAAGAAACTGAGAAAATGCTTTTCGGTTTTGTGATGCTCTACCATAGTCAATCAATAGTTTTACACACAAGTGAGTCTTAGAAGGAAAAATAATTTCATTATGAATATGGTAATTGTTCTTTTTAATTATGATTAGAGGAACCCAACTTTCTCCTACTCTCCCCCAAAACGAAATGACAAAGTCATCACTCTGAGTGTCTAGCTAAAAAATTTGTACCAAAATGTTGAGCCAAGGAAGACTAAACTATCTAGGATATTTTGCATCATGACCTGAAAAATGTCTTTGCATCTTTCCCTTGCTATGTGCACATGACTACTGCCTTAAGGCTCAACTTTGGTTTAGTTCCAAGTCAGACCATTGAGCAACCTTCCTTGTCAAAATGTCTGGCAGACAAAGAGACCAGTACATGGTTTTAATCATAATAGGGGAATTAAGGGTCTGATTGAAGGAAAACTTAAGAGGTCTGAAAATCTCAAAGACACTTTTGGTGCCTTTTGTTTATAGGTTAGCAGTAGCTGAAGCAAGAACCATACTATCAGAACTAATTAAGTGGGAGATGGTATCAACTAGCTATATACAATCATAGCTTCCGTACTGAGGCCGCTGAAGAAAATACAAAAGCACCCTCTGAACTCTTCTTCCTTGGAGTCAAAGAATTTCCTCATAATATTCTAATTATATTCAGATTTCTCACACATTTTGCATTGTGGTTTGGCCTTTTGTTTATCTTAGTGGTTTGGCTTTATTTTATTTGCTCTTTGTTTAGCTCCACCTCCTGGTTGTCACTCAGTGGCTGTCAAATCCCTTTGGCAGGCATCTTAGTGAGGGCTGCCTATGTGCTTTTCAACACGGAGCTCTCTACTCTGTTCTGATTTCTCTCCTCACACTTCTACCTCTGGTACCTGGTTAACAAAAAGTACCCACAAGGAACCTGGGCCTAAAACGAGAGCCTGCAGAGTGATGTGTTAAGCGGTTAGGTTCAGTCTGCTATTCTGGCCAATCTCTGGACAGTGTGTTCACTGTGTTTTATCAAGTGAAGGTCCTATTCCTGATTATGACAACTGTAACCTGACAGGTGTCAGTGGTAGGTGACCTTTAAAGAAAATATTAACTGAGAACAAAAGCATTAGATGGCTTCTAAATGAGCCAAAACCACTCATCCAGCTGCCCTTGAGCAATAAAAACGAAAAGTCAGTGCATTATACATCGGGTCAGTGAGAGAAGCCAGGAAAAAAAATCTTTCTAAGTTAGACAATGCTGATATTGGCAGACCTTGAATGCTACACACACACACACACACACACACACACACACACACACACACACACTTTCTCTTTTTTTGAGAAATTGTGCCCCATAAATGCTTAATGGGGCACAATTAAGTGGTCTGTAGAATTGAATGACCTTTAAATTGCTGAAATCTCATGAGGAAAACCTTTCATACACAGCATCTACTTTTGAAAGAACATCCAATGAAAATATTGTCACTAATTTAGCAGCACAGGCTAAATCCATGTCATATGTCCTGCTCCTTTTTGGTGTCCTTTGTTGCCAGACCAAAGCTAAGATCACCAAAGATGCTGACCTCAAACATGTCAATCAAAAGCCATCACATTCTTAGGATTCAAATAGAAATTTAATTTAAGGCAAAAAGGAGAAAACATAAAGTAGATAAATGTCAGGGTGCACTGTGTGGCGTGGGTCAGTTGAAGAAAGAGGGCGTTCCAAGATGAAATTTTAAGGCCTGTGTAGCAGCAGGAAGATCCAGCCTCTTCTGATGGACTGAACCCCCCACCCCCAACAGCCATACAAAGGCGTACTTAGTGAAAGTTACACGAAGTATTTCCTGATACCAAGGTCCCTAATCTTAATTTACAAGTCTTACTGAAGGACAGCACCACATTCCTCCATGACTCTAGTCCTTTATTATGTGTCCTGTGCAATACACAATAATACAAGAGCCTCAGGTGTGCCTGAGGCGTCTTGTGACCAAAGTCATGGGTTGGTTGCAAAGTCTCTTCAAGAAAACAATCATTGTTTCCCACAAGGATTTTTCAAGGTGAAAGTACTTATAAAAAAAAACAGCTGTTCATTCTAATATCTACTCCATACAATGATTCTGCTGAATTCCTACAACAGATAAAAAAAAAAAATACTCAATCTGAGAAAAAAAGGAAAAAGGAAAAAGGGGGGTAGGGGTAGAGAAGGAAAGAAAAGAAAAGTTGGGGGTAAGATTAGTTGCTTGAGTGCTTGCCTAGCCTGCACTAGGCCTGGGTTCAATCCCCAGCACTGCATAAACCAGTGTGATAATGCAGGCACTCGGAGCTGGAGGCAGGAGGATCCTAAATTCAAGGTTAGCCAGATTAGTCAGTGTATGCTTTTAATCCTAGCACTCTGGAGGCAGAGGTAGCAGATATCTTCTAGTTCAAGGCCAGCCTGGTCTACATAGTGAGTTCCAGGCCAGCCAGGGCTACACAGAGAGACCCCCCTGTCTCAATAAATAAATAAATAAATAAATAAATAAATAAATAAATAAATAAATAAATAAATGGTAGTCTTGAATTTTGAGTATTAAAATATCTCCCAAAATCTGTATTTGGATAAAAGACAAGTCATAGAAAAGGCAGCATGATGGCCGCCTCAATTTTTCTGCATATTCCTCTTTTTATTTACAGCTCTAGCTTTGCTTGTTTGTTTGTTATTGCTATTTGCTTGTTATACTGGCTATCCGAAAGTGGTCAGTATCTTGACACCTTTGCTCTACACACTTGCATATGTAATTCCTAGGCCCCAGGAGAATGCACCCCCGTAACCGTAATACCAAGAGCACATCAAGACACTGATTTTTAGTAAAACTGTGCCATGGCCTGTGCAGCAGCTGTTCACCTTTCTTCAGCTTCTTGAGGCTGTTGTTGGTTTTTGTTTGATTCTGGTTTGGAGCCAAGCACTCTTTTTTGTGGCTGCCGTGTTTCTTTAGTCAACTTTAATCTGAAGCATTTCTTTTTTTTTTCTTTTTGCCTTTACAACACTGATATTTTAAAGAGAAATTAAGTCACTTATGTTGGTAATAAATACCCCTATTTGATCTAGAATTGGCTAATTTCTTCCTCATGGTTAGGTTCAAGATGAACATTTTTGGGCAGGAATACTGTACAGGGGATGCTGTATGAGGGTCATTGCATTACATCCCGAAGCACTTCCTGTCTGCTCTTCCAGCTGTCCATGATGTGGTGTCTACCGGATTCTCCAATGAGAAGGGCCTTTTCTCTCTTGTAGTTAGTATGTAATCTGTGGAGTGAGACAATGAGACCTTGTGAATAATGTATTAAAAAGCATTTCATTCAATATATCCAATGCATGACAGGCTTTGATTAAGTTGATTAATGCAGTGAAAACAAACAAACAGAAATATAAATTCATTAGTGTACTGGAGGCTGGAAAATGACTTTTCTATTATGATTCTATCTATCTGTCTATCTATCTATCTATCTATCTATCTATCTATCTATCTATCTATCTAT
>CABHPH010154765.1:12778-40301 GCA_902168325.1 Peromyscus nudipes
ACGGTCATACAGTTTGTAAGCAATATAAGTCTCTGTGTTTACTTGGTTGGGTCTGAGCGGCTGTGGGACTGGCAGGTAAGAGAGATTTGCCATGACTGTGGGCCAGGCGGGAAAACTCTAGCTACATCAGCATCATTAACATAGTCACTTAAGCAGACACTTGCACAGTCCCACCCAAAGTCTCTATATTTCACTATCAATTGGATTTTTATGCACTTAACTGTAAAAATTATAAAACCCATGACAGAGTTGAAGTAGAGAAACAATTAGCTTTAGAGCCTCTTTCTTATCTCAGATATCCTTTACCTGTATTGTTTAACCTAGGACAGATTTGTAGTTAGTTTTTAATATATGTTCAAATTAAAATATGTGCATTTTTGAATTTTACTTGACTAAATAGCTGGATCTTCAGATAGATAAATGTATCTTCTAATATAAGGAAACTCCCTTGGCCATGCTGCCCATAAATGTGTATAGACATTTGCTTCAATCATTAGCTGCTTATTTAAGGTCAATAAGGCTATAGGAAAAGTCATAAAATTGAATGATGTGCATGTTGTAGCCACTTGCATGAAGGTCAGTGAAAGCTGTGGGAGTCGATTCTCTCTTTCCACTGCGTAGGTCCTGGGATGGAACTCAGGTTGTCAGCTCAGTGGAAAGCATTTTTTCCTCCTGGAGCATGTCACAGGTCCAGCTTACTTTTCAGGGACCAAGAATAACTTTCTGTTAAACAAAGTGAGTATTGCTTAAGTTTCTCAAATGATAAGCAGAATTAAAAATCTGCATCTATATCTCTAGCCAAAAGGGGAGAATAATTGTTCTAAGAAGGCTGGAAAGTTAAGAGAAATGGGTAAGAGCATATTTCTTAAAAGAAATAAAACTAATATTTCTGTGCTTACTGTTGAAACCTCTTGAACCTGGTGATACGGTCACCAGGTATAAATGCTTTCCACTGAGCTGACAACCTGAGTTCAATTCCAGAATCTACGTGGAGGATGGAGAGAACCAACTCCCAAAGCTGTCCTCTAACTTTGAGGCATGTGCTACAACACACACACACACACACACACACACACACACACACACACACACACACACACACGGGGGGGAGTAAATAAACAAATAAATAATTACAAAATTTTTTTATATTTGAAACCTCTGACCTATTCACTGACTCATTCCTATCAACATCTATGATTCTTGCCTGCAGTGTCACTATTAATTTTTTTAAAAATCACTACTAACAATTCAATTGCTATATAAAACAATTTTATCACATTAGCATTTTAAAGGTAATAATAGAAATATGAACAAACAGAAAAAGCTCTTGAGAAAATTTTAATTTCCATTTAAGATGGCCATATGTTTTTTACTTTATTTAATCATAAATGCATGACATGAAAATCTTCCATAATTAAAAGACTACAGGGAAATCATCTCTTCTAAGTAAGAATATGTGTATGTGATCAAGGCTTGCTTATTAAAAAATCACTTAATTAAAATTTTTCTCTAAATGCATTTGAATTCTATTATAAAAATGTTCATCTATTCCAAATATTCCCTAGATTCAAGAACATGGTTTGTCTTATGTCCGAGGCTGTGCATTTCATCACGGCTTCTCCCCGGCAATTGGTGTGTTTGGGACAGATGGATTGGACATAGATGACAACATCATCCACTTTACAGTAGGAGAAGGTAATATAATGATATTTTGGTTCACATAGTGCATCCTTCTGAGGCAATCCTACTGTAAACTCTATAGTTAGCTTGCTTAGTTGATCTTTCTGTGAGAGTGGAAATGGTCTGTCTGTACTGTCCAATAAGACAATCACTAAGCCACATGTGACTAATTAGCCTCTGAATTGTAGCTGGTGTAGTTGTGGAGATAAATTTGTATTTTAATTTTACTTAGTTATATTTAATTTACATCCAAATAGCCTCCAATGGCTATGACTGTACTATCACACAGCAGAGACCTGAACCTCAAGTGAATTATCGAATCACTTATTTTTCAATTACTGTGAGTTAGGCTGGAAAGATGCCTCAGTAGTTAAAAACATTTGTGGCTCTTGAAGAGGACCCAGGTTGGATTCTTAGCACCAACAAGGTGGCTCACAACTATCCATAACTCCAGATCCAGGAGATCTGCTACCCTCTTCTGATTTCTGCAGGCACCAAGAATATATGTGGTGCACATCCATACATACAGGCAAAAACTTATAAACATAAAATAATCTAAAAAAAATTAGTTACTATGACTTTATGATACATTTTAAATGTATGTATTAATTATCAGGAAGGGGGCATCCATGCCATAGCATGCATGTGGAGGTCAGAGGACAACTTTGATGAATCTATTGACTGTTTCCACTAGTATATAGGTTCCAGGGATGGAACTTGGGTAGCCAGGCTTTGAGGCAAGCATGTTTACCAACTGACCCACTGAGCCTACTGAATCACTATAACTTTTAGGATATTCCTCACATATCAATCATAAAGATTATCACAAGTAAGGTTATTTTAATTAAAATTATATACAATATGAGTATGTTTATTTCATTTCTATCATATAAAGTATACTGCAAACTTATTTAATGTATACAAAAGATATGCATATATTTATTAAAATCTGAAGTGAAACCCATAAGTCAACTAATTTAACAAGTATCTAGAGCAGTGGTCCTCACCTTCCTAATGCTGTGACCCTTCAACAAAGTTCTTCATGTTGTGCTGACCCCCAACCATAAAATTATTTTCATTGATACTTCATAGCTGTAATTTTGCTATTTTGGATCATAGTGTAAATATCTGATATGCAGCCACTATGAAAGGATCATTCATCCTCAACAGGGTTGCAACTCATGGATTGAGAAGCACTGATCTAGAAGATTCTAATTCAGGAAGTCCACTATAAGAGTAAAGTTCACTACCAAAAAGACAGGGGACCCTTTCTAAGTCTCAAACTAGAAAAAAAAATAACTTGCAGAAATAATGAAAGACATTACACATAGTGTTTATTACTAAATGAACAAGTCTTTTGCTCTCTTTTTAAAATACAGGTATAAGAATATGGGGGGATGCCAACAGAGTACGAGGAAATTTGGTTACACTTTCAGTTTGGCCAGGAACCTACCAGAACAGAAAAGACTTGATTTCAACACTTTGGCATGCAGCAATTGAGGTAGGGAGAACACCCTTCTAATTGCAAATAATTGTAACATAAACATCAATTCTGTGAAAGTTGTAGCTTCTCAAAATTGAATAGGATTTCTTCCTTAGGTATTGATGATCTATTAAAGCAAATTAGTTCAAAAAGTGAATGAACTTTCTTAAAAATTATTTTTTCTTTGAGAATTTCATGGGCATCTACAATTTATTTTTATCACTCCTATCTCCTACTCTTATCAGAACTCCCTCTACATAGCCTTCTCCCAACTTTATATCCTTTTTGTATCTTTTTTATATAGCCCACTAAGCCCAATTAGTGCTGCATTTATGCTTGTGGGTGTTTTGCAATCCGCTGAAGCATCGACAACCTACTAGGGACCACACTCTCAGAAAAAAAAAATAGCCTTCCTACTCTAGCAATCATTAATTGTCACTATCTCCTCAGCTGGGGTGGAGCCTCATAAGCCCTTGTCTTCTCCAGTATGGAATGTTGACTAGTTTGATCTTGTGCAATTTTGTGGGTTCATGGGTCAAATGGCCCTGTCATCTCCACAAGACACTATTTTACAGCAATCCTCCTTGGCTTTACAATCTTTTGAACCCCTCTTGCATCATGTTCTCTGAGTCTTGGGGGCATGTGATATAATGTAGATAGCCAATCGAGGGCTGAATGAACTTTGAAAAATATGTTATGAATTCTGGATGCTATTGGGTTTGTTGTTGATGATGGTGGTGGTGGTGGTGGTGGTGGTGGTGGTGGTGGTGGTGGTGTGTGTGTGTGTGTGTGTGTGTGTGTGTTCAGGCTTTCTACTCATGCTTGTTAGTTTAAACAATTATCTTTCTGTCTTTCTTCTCCAATGTTATTCATCATTTTTAAGTTCCATTATGGACCATCTCTGCTATTATTAGACTGAGCATCTTATGGACATTCAATGCAAGACTGCTTATATTTATTAAGGATTACTCATTTTATCCTTATTTCTCATGAAATTCTTTATAATTACTGCAGTATATTTTAGGTGTAGAGTAAGACTTCAAACAGGAAAATTGAAATTACAGAAGGCTAAGACAAAAGTCAACTTCCCCTTTAGTTTATTTACCTTTAATAATGTAATAGAAATGAGTTTTAAAATAGCCTGTTTTTGGAAGATGAGATAAGGATTGAGTTTTGCTATTGTGTTCCAACTAATTATTTTAGGGAAAAACCTAAAAGCAGGAACATAGCACACATGTGCGAGGTAAAAATATTCTCTTTTATCTATTTATAGATGTTAAAGTGCAATCAAAGATCAATTCCAAAGCTATAAAGTTATCCATAGGACAACTTCAAAAAAATGTATCACAGCTTAAAACTAATTGTTTAATATGCTTCAAAGAGTGAAGGAGTTTTTTGCTTTTGTTTATGTTAATACTGCTTTGCTGATACTATGAGAAGTCGCTAAAACTTCCATGATACACACTTTCACTTTCCTTGACTTTGAGTCAGTGCATATGGTAAAACTAAATACTAATTACTATTACTTGAAATAACCAGGTCTTTGATGAGAGCAGATGTTACTAAACTAATCAATATCACCACTGAATCTTGCACTTCATTGTAATGGCCTCAGATATCTTTCTTTTAATGAATCAGTTAAATTGACAACAAATTGTAACAAAAAAATCTTCCTATAGTTTTGGACTTTGGCCTAGTCCATATAAAATTTTAACCACATCTGTGACTAAATTAAGAAACAACCTCTATGGTGCACCTTTTTAATGAAGAACTTAAGAACTTAATATGAGACTAGAGTTTTAACTCATTGCTACAGAACTAGCATATAAAGTATTGAGTACAACCTCCAGCACCACAAAAGGAAAAACAATGTGATTTCATTTGTAATATATATTTGAATGGGATGAGTTATCATAATTAAAACAAAATACTGAATAAGGATTTTTCCACACATGTTGTCAAATATACTTATATTGCTTGCATAATAGTGTACTAGACTAACCATAAGCATTTTATTTGTTCCCATGCCAGATAAACAGAGGGACCAATACAGTCTTGCAAAATAACGTGGTTGCTGGATTTGGAAGAGTAGGATACCGCATTGACGGTGAACCATGCTCAAGTGAGTCCTTTAACATGGAATTGCCAAAACTAGTGAAAAACTTGTCGAAATCATGAAAATGAGTGATTAGGATTTGTAATTTTGATATATGGTATCTCCTCCTTTTAAAGACTAAAACAAGGTACATGGTTTCAAAAGCATCCAGTCTAACAGATAGTTCCACTTGTTATGAGTGTGTGTGTGTGTGTGTGTGTGTGTGTGTGTGTGTGTGTGTGTGTGTTACTGGGGATTGATGTAGGGTCTTGTGAACCCTGGGCAAGGGCTCTATCACTGAGTTCTATCTACACTCCCTGGATCCACTTTGAAGGAACCCTTTTCTTTCTAGTGTTATAATGCCCACATTCCGATGGCTACATCAATTCTTGATTCAGTGGGTGTTAGAAGAGTGAGGACCTTGTTCCACTTCCACTCTATCCAGATCAGCATGGTATTTAAATTTACATAGACAAACTTTGTGCTGAACATACAAAGAGAATTTGTGGAAGGCATAAGTAAGGGAGCAGGGTGACTTGGAATTCATAATTACACAATTTTATAGTTTCTTAACTTTTTAAACATGTCCATAAATTATTGCCAATCATAAAGGAAAATAAGAGCTGGAAAGATAGATTAGAGGATAAAACACTTGCCACATAAGCATAAGGCCCAGAGTTCAGATTCCCAGAATCCACAGAAAGGGCATCCTAGAAGCAGTTATTTTTGTTTGTGCTTTAACAAATAAGCTTGCCTGAAGATAACCACTAGTTAACCATAGAGGCCAGGCAGTGGTGGCACACACCTTTAATCCCAGCACTTGGGAGGAGGAAGCAGGAACATCAGGAGTTCAAGGCCACCCTGGACTACATGAGATTGATCCAATCTAAAAGAGAAACAGAGCCAGGTGGTAGAGGCTCACTGCTTTAATCCCAGCACTTGGGATCTCATGCCTTTAATTCCAGCACTAGGGAGGTGGAGACAAGAAGTGATATGGCTGGGCGGAGAGAGGATTATAAGGTAGGAGGAGACAGGAGCTTGCCCCTTTTCAGGCTAAGGAGTTGGCAAGGTAAGAGGTGTCTGTGACTTGTTCCTTTGTCTCTCTGATCTCCAGGCAAGCTTTTATTTGTTAGAGCACAAACAAAATATCACCACCCAAAGTGGTTAGCTAGTCTGTCAAAATCAGCAAGTTCTGCATTCAAGTGAGAGATCCCACTTAAATGTAATGTGGAGAATGATGAAGGAAGATATCCAATGTCATCCTCGGACCTCCACACACATACACACATGCACCCATACAAATGGGAATGTTCACACACACACACACACACACACACACACTGACGGGGGGAGTGGAGGGATAAATTATAAAGTTTCTACTTCACCCTTAGAAACTGAAAGAATGTTAAAGAAAATGGATCTTTATCTAAAAATTTTACATTCCATTTAGTGTTGCTTTTGTTTCACTGGAGCATTATTTATAACAGCTTCAAGAAAAAAACTGTATATTTACCATAAAGTTCAGCTGCTCTGCTAATATTCTAGTTAGTTATTTTTAAGATTATATAAATCATTATTTTCTGTTAATTCAAAAACTATTTGATTCAAGCCAATTTTATTCTTGCCCAAAACACATTACATTTAACTGATTCCTTGATACATGGTCTTATTAGATATTTTTAAGTCTCCAACAGCTCTGAGTAGCTTTCCTTTGACATGCCAAAAACTTAAAACTATAATTTACTAAAACTTTTATAACATTGTTCCTATGGCTTTTTGTAAAATCAAAATATAATCCTTGGATATAAATATTTACTAGTAAGGTATAATGATACGTAAATACATTTTTCACTGACTGTCGATATCACTAGATGAGAATGTTTGTGAGAAAGTCTATGGGCTAGAGAGATGGCTCAGCTGTGAAGAGCACTGCCTGCTTCCTTTTCCAGAGGGCTCAGGTTCAATTTCCAGCACCAACACTGGCTGCTCACAACTGTCTGTGACTCCAGTTCCAGGCAATCTGATACCTTCTTCCAAGCTCTGTGCACACCAGGCTCACAAGTTATCACAGGCATACATTCAGCCTAGACACCCATGTACATAAAGTAAAACGAATTTTTCAAATGAATGGAACAAAGACATTAAAACTTAAAAAGGCTTTGTATTTATAGCAATGGAAATACAAAACACAAAAGAGGAAAGGCGGCTTAAGTTCCTATACAGGGAAGGGGATGGTGGCCCATGTAGGTCCAAAGAAGGTGCTATCTCTTTCAAGGGGCTTCATTATGTAGGAATAGGGAATGTAAACAGACTCTTTTGGAGAAACAAACTCAAGCCAAGCACAGAAAGACCAGAAATAAAAGGTACAACTCAAAAGATTAAGGAGGGGAGTGAATGGAAGCAGAGAGGAATCGGATATCAGGGGACCTTAGTGAGATCATCCTAAGTGCAATTTAGGAAAGACACTGCTTGTTGAATATAGTTCTTCCAATGTATTAAGATCATTGATCCAATTTGGACTTAAGTAAGACTTCCATTAAAATCTTCTTCAATTATGTAGTATATCAATAATGAGTATAATGTTCTTCGTAGAGAGAATTTGTACTTGTTTGGGTTATTTAAATTGATTTTAAGATAATCCTAAACTAGAGAGTTAAAACTGTTTACATACGTGGAAATTGAGGTTCAAAGAAATTAAACAGCTTTCCCGAGATCATGTATACATCATTCCAAAATGCATTTAAGGAACATTCTCTGAATCTGATGATGGATGAGGCAGACATGGTGGCTTCTCCCCTGAAGCTAACTTTCTAGAAGAGAGGAAAGATAATTCATCAGATGTCTACCAAGTGGTAACATTTGAATTGCAATGGAAGTGGACTGGAGTGTTATTGTGAATTAGGGGTTCAGTAACAGCCTTTTAAGAAAGCGACTCTTTAAAATGACGTGGCCAGAAAACACATTTAAAAAAAAAAAAAGATGGGATGGAGATGAATTTTACACATACAAATCATTGCATTTCAAGTTTATACTTGTTTTAATCTAAACTTCATGCTCTTTCAAATAAAATCCATGCTTGTTTTAAATGTATACAATAATTAAGGGAGTTAATAGTGGAAGTGGCTATACAATTTGCCAGTAACTCCACAATTATTCTGAGTAATAAAAGGCAAATTAGATGAAGGAATGCCAAGCCCCCCCCCAAAAAAATAGCAGATTCATTAAGATATCATCACATTAAAACTTACATTGAGAATATATAAATATATATATATTATCTTTAACCAATAGTGATGATTAAAACTATAAAACATTCCTTGTAACTTTAAATTTCTGATTCCATATTTGTTTTTCAAGGTCAGGCTAATTCCATAGAAAACTGGTTTGACAATGAAGCCCATGGGGGTTTGTATGGCATCTACATGAACCAGGATGGCCTTCCTGGATGTTCTCTTATACAAGGATTTACCATTTGGACATGCTGGGATTACGGAATTTATTTTCAGGTGAATATTATTGAAGGTGGTGATGGCTTGTTTTCTCTTATGCTCACTCTTAGCACTGTATAAACCTCAGCTTGTATTACAGACCACAGAGAGTGTGAGCATCTACAATGTGACCCTGGTGAACAACGGGATGGCCATTTTCTCAATGATCTACATGCCACCTTCCGTGTCTCACAAGATTTCTAGTAAAACAGTAACAATTAAGGTAAGCTATGGATAAAGAGTGACATGGAGGAAACTGAAATTCTTGAAGGTCTCAGGAGAATAATGTCCGGGGTGCCTCTCTGACCAGTCCATGTCTTTGAGATCACACAGACACACTTTCTCCTGACCCCTCTGCCTTCTGCTCTCACCTCTCCTTATCGACATCATCTGTGACAGTTCACTGCAATTTCATCCTCTCCATCAAGGTTTTCCTGAAACAGCAGAGATGCTAATGCCACTCCCTCCACTTTGTATTTCTTCTATTTCTGGAAAGGTCCATATTTCTATCACCATAGAAATAGAACATTCCATTTAATATAATTATTTGCATGCATAATATATAATTGTGCTTATAAATATTTGCATGAAAGCAAACATAATTATTTCTCATTCCTTTTACTATCATCAGTCTCAACTTTTGTTCCCTGAGATCTTTGTTTAATGAACAATCTACTTCTGAAATTTTTAGCTGATATTTTGTTGCCATACAGTTCAGTATGATTATGTTTTCTTTTAGGAAAAGTGAGTGTTGATACTGTCTTATTTGACTGTCTTTGACAGAACTCATTAATTGTTGGAAGTAGCCCTGAATTTAACTGCTCTGATGTCCTAACTGACGACAATCCTGATGTAGAACTTACCTCTGCACATCGAAGTTCTAGACCTCCCTCGGGTAAAACTTTGGAATCCTACTGTTGGTTTTAATGTATATGCATATGTAGCTTCGGTTAACTTATTTCTTTTTTACTAAAAGGTGGGAGAAGTGGGATTTGTTGGCCGACGTTTGCTTCAGCTCATAACATGGCTCCTCGGAAGCCCCATGCAGGAATCATGAGTTACAATGCGATCAGTGGCCTTCTGGATGTCTCAGGCAAGTTTAGATATAGTCTTTCACAAATCTACTCAATTTCTATAGGAATATGTAAAGCACCTATTAGTTAATAATGCCTCATGGTCAGTAGAATGTATTTAAGCTGATTTCCCTAGTGATCTGATGAATATGTTTTAATAATTTATTTATTTTTATTTTATGTGCATTGGTGTTTTGCCTGCATTTGTGTCTGTGTGAAGAAGGTGTCAGATCCCCTGGAACTGGAGTTACAGACAGTTGTGGGCTGCTGTGTGGATGCTGGGAATTAAACTCTGGTGCTCTGGAAGAGCAGTCCGTACTTTTAGCCTCTGAGCCATCTCTCCAGCCTCTGCTGAATGTATTTTAATGACAGTAAAAGAAATCATGTTTTAAAATCCATTTCAAGCATAGTTCTCTAGCGAAAGGCATACATGTATATGTGTGTGTTGTATGTGTGTGAGATAAATGTGCATTAGTATGTGGGTGTGAGTGAGGGCACATGTGAAGAAGGCCGGAGCAGGATGTTTCTCATCCTCTATCATTCACTGTCTTATTGCCTTGAGATATGAAAGCTCACTGTCTGAGCTGGCTATCCAGGAGGCTCACAGGACCTGCTTGTCTCTGACCCCTCAAGACATGTACAGTCATGCTTGGCCTTTTACATGGGTTCTAAGGATTCAAACTGAGGTTTTCATACTTGCAGACCAATCACTCTTACCCACTGAGCCATCTCCCTAGACCCCTAGCTTTTACATATTGAAGAATAATATTTAATATTTCTTATAGAAAACAGAAAAATACTGGTATAGTGATTTAATATTAATTTGCATAATTTGCAATAGGCCCTTTTGGCTGCTTCTAACCAATCAGTCAAGTCATCTAGTGCTGACTCGAGTCTGTGTATGTGTACTTCTCTCCCAGTTCACTATAATAACATATTAGAGACAACCAAAACTCCACCAACCACAGGAGTCATCTGAATTCATTATTTTATCACATTATATCTCAGGGCCACTGTATCTGCCAACTGTTTAGATTAGACTCCCTAGAGGTAGACTAAGAAGTGGAATTTTTTGGAAAGTAATTTGTTCAAAGTATGCTTTCAGGAAAAAGGACATTGAAAGGAAGGTTAAGAGGAAGGAACTAAGCAAGTATATGGGTTCACTGGGGTCCAGTTTCCACCCGATCATTCAGAGAGCGTTGGCAACCAAATTTCACCCCATATTTTTCCTGGCAGTCTTTCTTAACTCCTTTTGGTCAGGCCTGGCTATGCGTACATCAGCAGTTGATGAGGAGTGTCAATTCTTAAGGCAAGGATGCCATAAGTGATCAAGAGAAATTCTATGGAAATGATAAAGCTGTTACTGCTTTGCTGGTAACACTTAAAGGAAGAGCTAAAGTTGAGCTCACTGGCTTAATAAAGATCTAGGCAAGGTACAAACAGTATCTATCACTGCATCTTATTTCTACATATTTATGTTATTATTCATGCACAGAATTTCTTAAGATAAAATATATTTAATATATGTAATTGAAAAACTTATTTAAGATTTTTTAAATGACCTTTACGCTATTGAATTTTAAGTATGATTTAAAAAATTAAGTCTTTTATTCAGTCCAGCCTGAGGTACATAATATAAAGAGAGGCCAAAATAAAAACAATGGATCAAATAATTCTTGCTGCATAACAAATCACCCTGAAAACTTGAAGAGTTTTAAACAATTTTTAGCTCACAATCAGTGAATTTACTATTTGGGCTTTGTTTAGCCAAGTAATTCTTTAGGTATTGTCCCCTGGGCATTTTCACTGAGTGTCCCCTGGTTTATAGGTTGAATTTAGGCTGGCTGGTTAGATAGAAATAGCCTTACTTCTATCTATAGAATTTGATGCTTGTTGACTATTGCTGGCCACTAGCTATGGTGATGGGAATGATAGACATAGAGCCACGTGTGTCCTAGGCTTACTTACACATTGAAAGTTATAGAATTCTAAGAAGCATCAAAACTACTATGCCTAATATAAAAGCATCATCCGAATGTCTTCTTATGCCACAGTTAATATTGTCCTATTATTTAAACCAAGTGTCATAACCAAATCTAGGGAAAATGTGGGAGAGAATTACCCAGTCATTCAGATATTGTTGCAGTCATTTATCATAAATAGTGGGAGGTGCTTTTCCATACCAACCCAGAATTCCATGTTCTAGGCAGTCAGAAAGAATATGTTGGGTGAAATGATTCTGGTCTTAAATATTTTTCCAGAGAAGGATAATCACTTTTATATTATTTATGTTTTAGGTTCAACATTTGTTGGATTTAAGGATGTTTGTTCAGGAGAAACTAATGTGATATTCATTACTAATCCTCTAAATGAAGATCTACAGCATCCAATTCATGTAAAGAATGTACAACTTGTTGATACTATTGAACAATCTAAAGTATTTATACACAGACCTGACATAAGGTATAATTATGAAAACTCATCATATTCTTTATTAACGTTCTGTTCTCTATCCCGTATTAAATATCTGAAAGGGTTACTATATTAAAATAACTACTACTATCTAGAAACCAGTAGTATTCACAGATATTCAGACTTTAATAATATAAATTTAAGCATTCTTAGTTGTTTCAAAAACTGAGCTTTACTGTATGTATTCTCACTCTATTTTCCATGCACCATTAGAAACATCATCATTAAATGCAAAGCATGGAGATGCAGGCTTCATCTGCTTTCCACATTAGTGTTTTTCCATCAGTCATCATTAAGGGATAAGAGATATCTCTGTATCACTTCATTTTATTATGTTTTGTAACCTGTTGTTTTCCAAATATCCTACACAGGCACTCCAAAAATGTGCTCAGGAACAACACATTATAATTACATAATTACATAGAAACTTAGACCTGAGACTGTTTCTGATCAGTTAATGTCAAGACATTTCCAAAAAAAAAAAAAAAAAAAAAAGATTCCATAGATTTGAGGTCATAGAAGAATCTAGTCAACTCATGATATTTTTATAGGACTTCTAAAACAGGAATTTAGGTGTAAGACGATATTAGAGAAAAGAAATTTTCTGTCAAAACTATTTGGCCAGTTTACAGGGACTAAAAGGAGCAATGCTCTATAACTTAATGGGTATTTCCCCCAGAAAAACACAGTATTCCACAAATAGCTCGACTTCATATGATTTGATTTTGATAACAGCCCAACATTTACTTGTTTAATCAATTTTGAACTGTGGTAGTTTTATTTAACAGAGCTACTTCCTACTAAACAATTTATATCTACTATTTAGTGGTCATTGAATTCTTCAGATTTCAGGTATAATTTTAATGTCTAGGTCATGAAGACTGTATTTCGTCTAGTTTTGTTTGCAGTGGATATTGTTGGTAATCTTCCAGATCTCCCTTGCCAAGCAGTGCACTCAGCCTTCAAAAGCTCTAAGTGTTGGTCAATAACAGCTATGGGTGCCTTTTCACATTTGCTATTATAGAAATCCCTGCATTACAAATAGTTATTATCACCCTTGCAACCCAGGGAAATGACTGACTGATTTCTGGAGAAATAAGGCTGCCCCACCCTCACTCAATGCAGTTCACTTTCCAAACCTTTTCATAAAATCAGAATGACGCTTGTCTGAAGACCACAGTCAGGCATGCTCTGTGTTGCTTCTCTCCCTTGGTTTTGAGAGGTACCCTTCAGCAACTCACAAAAATCTACCTTTGAGGCTCTTGGGAACTTGAATGAAGACAGCACACACAGCCACCCAGTTTGAGGGCCCCTGAGCCCTTTACTTACAGATTAGCTTACAAAAGCACCCTACACATACTTGCATATAAAAAATACGTGAACTACTAAAATGTTTATTGAAATTCTCCCAAGCATGTGTATTATAACAAGAGATAACTGATAGTATTTCTCTTATGACAAAATAATCTGAGAGGCATACCTCACTGTATACATCATAGCAATTCTAAGTACACAGTATATGATTTGAATGGGTGATATATTGCATATTCAGCAGCCTTTCATTATTATATCTGAGGACAATCAATTAACACCGCAAGTAACAGAAGATGAAGCCAATATACCATTTTAGGTTGAACCGTGGAGAAATTTACAATATAGTTACCTAAAGAGCCGGGCAGATCTCTGTGAGTTTGAGGCCAGCCTGGTCTACAGAGCGAGATCCAGGACAGGCACCAAAACTACACAGAGAAACCCTCTCTCAAAAAACCAAAAAAAAAAAAAATGGTTACCAAGATGTAACAGGAGGATCACAATCCAAGTTTATCTGTGTATGCATAGACAAGAGGCTTTAAGATTGTATAGCAGCTTTGAGCCTAAGATATCAGGTAGGAAGGTGAAAAAGACAACTATTATAAAATATTTATATTATTTTATAGTAAGTATTTATCATTTGTAGAGATAAGAAGGGTGAGAAAATTAACAAAGACTACCTGGCCAACACAGAGATTTCCATCCTGTTACAACAGAATAAATGTCCATCTGCTGTATAGAGAACAACACACAAAAATCAAATCTATGATTATACAAAACATAGAATACCAACATGTAGTTCTAAGCATATCTCCAACCTGTGCAACTTGTCATTTTGAAAGGCTAATAAATGCGTCATAATGGACCAAATAAACACCATGAAAGAAATCACTCTTGGTTGCAATGCCAGTTGCATAGGCTACTTTGTTCCACTAGAAAAATGACTCAATCAGCGACCTCAGTCATTCATTTTTGCCTTTTCTCCCCAGTAAAGTGAACCCATCTGATTGTGTGGACATGGTTTGTGATGCCAAAAGAAAATCCTTCCTTAGAGACATGGATGGTTCCTTTCTGGGGAGTTCTGGGTCAGTGATCCCTCAAGCAGAGTATGAGTGGGATGGAAACAGCCGACTAGGAATTGGAGATTATCGACTCCCTAAGGCAATGCTCACATTCTTGAATGGAAGTAGAATTCCTGTCGCCGAGAAAGCACCTTATAAAGGTTTGTGGTTCTAATAATATAACAATGATTCTGTTACTAAACCTCAAGTTAATGGAACAAAGTTCATTTTTTCCTCAAGAATTGGATGGTGAGCCAATAGCTTGTTGGCTCCGCTTATTGATCCTATATATAAGATAAAGACGATAGAAAGAAATTTTGCAGAGATTTCCTATCATTTCTAAAATACTGATACACATGTTTCTAGGGATTATTAGAGACCCAACCTGTAAATACATCCCCGCATGGCAGAGCTATCAGTGTTCGGGACTGGAATATGCAATGCTGGTTATAGAAAGCCTAGATTCTGACACGGAAACCCGAAGACTTTCCCCAGTGGCCATCATGAGCAATGGTTATGTCGACCTCATTAATGGTAAGTGTTCAGTGTAAGTGAACCTGAGTTAGTAAAAGCATTTCATTAATGCGTAGACCCACCTGAATAATTATTTACATATAAAATTAACAAACATAAAGGCTTCTTTGCCTTCCATATTTAAGAAATATCTATGTGCAAGAGTGAGATATAACTTAGCAGTTCTCCATCCAGGAAAGGCAGGACATTTATTTCATATTGAGTACTTGAAGGAAGAGGAAGAAGGGGAGATGAAGAGGAAAAGAACCAAAGCAAAGGAAAAGGAGGAGAAAAGTTATTCCTGTAAAGACTCTCACACCTTTATTGATAAGGATATATAAATATTTTGAGGCAAAAGATTGGCCTGAACATCTTCAAAAATACACTTTGCCTTATAAAAATTAAAAGAAAGCTTGATAATGTGTTATTCAGAATATTTAAGAAGGGTATTGCAGGCCTCTCATCTTCATTCTATGAATTTTTGAATTTATTTTGTGGCTAATAGAGGTTGTTTATATAAACACATAGCTTATCCCTTTGGCTTTTGAGAAGAATTCCTGAAGGTTCTGAGTCTAGGCTCTTCCCATTCTGGTCCTAGATAGCTGGATACAAATAGGAAGAAATGGTTTCCATAGAGATTCAGATCAACTTTGGAGACCAAGAGGTTTTCAATTAATACTATGAATTTCTAAAAGTTATCAAAAGCACGGGACATGGATATTCGTGTGTATCCCCAAACAGCACTGGGCTCAAATGCTAATCTCTCAGCAAGCTTAGCACGGGAGAGGCATTGAGCAAGGATCACACAAATTTCCATGCTCTAGCTGTGCAGACGTGGTATCAAAAGCAGTCTAGGAGTCAACTACATGACCGTTATTTCACAGAATCTGCTTTTTAAAACCTGTGAAAGAAACAGAAGACACTGAATGAGAGAAAGCTGGAAGTTCCTTGATTTCTGGCTTTCCTCACTTAGCTCCTGCAGCAAGCAATCAATGTAAAAGACTGCCTTTTGGGTTCTAAAAGCAGAGGATATGGGAATAATCAGAGAAGTCAGTGAATAATGGTGAAGTGGAAAAGAAGTTTTCAAATTGCCATATTTTTTGTTTCTTTTTATTTTATTATTAAGAAAATTTCTATTCATTTTACATACCAACCATAGATTCCCCTCTCCTCCCTCCTCCCTCCCCCCCGCCCCCCCCCCCCCACAACCCACCCCTCATTCCCACCTCCTCCAAGGCAAGGTCTCCCGTGGGGAGTCAGCAGAGCCTGGTACATTCAGTTGAGGCAGATCCAAGCCCCTCCCCACTGCACGAAGACTGCACAAGGTGTCCCACCATAGGCACTGGGCTCCAAAAAGCCCGCTCATGCACCAGGAACAGATCCCAATCCCACTGCCTGGGGACCCCCTAAACAGTTCAAGCCAAACAACTGTCTCACTTATCCAGAGGGCCTAGTCCAGTCCTATGGGGGCGGCACAGCTATTGGTCCACAGTTCATGCATCTCTATACATTTTCCCATCACGATTTTGATGCCCCTTGCTCATAGAATCCCTCCTCTCTCTCATCGATTGGACTCCTAGAGCTCAGCCTGGCACCCAGCCATGGATCTCTGCCTCTGCTTCCATCAGTCACTGGATGAAGGCTCTATGATGACAGTTAGGGTATTCACTAATCTGATTACTGGAGTAGGCCAGTTCAGGCACCCTCTCAGCTATTGCTAGTAGTCTAAGATGGGGTCATCCTTGTGGATTCCTGGGAACCTCCCTAGCACCCTGATTCTCCCTGTTCCCATGATGTCTTCATTTATCATGGTATCTCTTTCTTTGCTCTTCCATTCTGTCCATGTTCAAGCTCAAACCTTCTGTTCCCTTATATTCTTATCCCCCACCCCTTGCCTTCCATTACCCACCCTCACCCCCAGTTTGCTCATGTAGATCTCATCTATTTCTCCTTTGCTGGGTGATCTATGCATCCCTCTTAGGGTCCTCCTTGTTAGCTACATTCTCTAGAGCTGTAGGTTGTAGTCTGGTTACCCTTTGCTTTACATCTAGTATCTACTTATGTGTGAGTATGTAGCTGAAATTTCCTTGTGTCCTGCCCAGTCCGCAGCTTTTCTCAGTTCTGTCTTCACATCTTGCTTCCTCTGTGTCTGGCTGGGGATTCCTGACTCAGCCTTCCTGTTCCCAGAATTCTCTCTCTTTATCCCACCTATACTTCCTGCCTGGATACTGGCCAATCAGCACTTTATTTATTAACCAATCAGAGCAACACATTCACAGCATACAGAGTGATATCCACAGCATGAGTACATACTGTGTTTGTCCTTCTGAGTCTGGGTGCCTCACTCAGGATGATATTTTCTAGTTCCATCCATTTCCCTGCAAATTTCATGAAATCATTGTTTTTTACGGCTGAGTAGTACTCCATTGTGTATATGTGCCACATTTCCTTTACCCATTCTTTGGTTGAGGGGCATCTAGGTTGTTTTCAGGTCCTAGCTTTTATGAATAATGCTGCTGTGAACATAGTTGAGCATGTGTCCTTGTGGTATGATTGAGCATTCCTTGGATATATGCCCAAGACTGGTTTATAGTGGATCTTGAGGAAGATTGATCCCCAGTTTTCTGAGAAACTGCCATACGGATTTCCAAAATGACTGTACAAGTTTGCTTTCCCACCAACAGTGGAAGAGTGTTCCCCTTGTTTCACATCCTCTCCAACATAAGCTGTCTTCAGTGTTTTTGATCTGAGTCATTCTGACAGGTGTGAGATGAAATCTCAGAATCGTTTTGATTTGCATTTCCTTGATGACTAAGAATGTTTAGCAATTCCTTAAACGTCTTTCAGCCATTTGAGATTCTTCTGTTGAGAATTCTGGTTAGCTCTGTAGCCCATTTTTTAATTGGATTGTTTGGTATTCTGATGTCTAGTTTCTTGAATTCTTCATATATTTTAGAGATCAACCCTCTATCAGATGTGGGGATGGTGAAAATGTTTTCCCATTCTGTAGGCTGCCATTTTGTCCTTTGCCCTACAAAAGCTTCTCAGTTTCAGGAGGTCCCATTTATTAATTGTTGCTCTCAGTGTCTGTGCTACTGGTGTTATATTTAGGAAGTAAACTCCTATGCCAATGTGTTCAAGACTACTTCCTACTTTCTCTTTGATCAGGTTCAGTGTAACTGGATTTGTGTTGAGGTCTTTGATCCACCTGGACTTGAGTTTTGTGCATGGGGACAGATATGGATCTATTTGCAATCTTCTACATGTTGATATCCAGTTATGCCAGCACCATTTGTTGAAGATGCTTCCTTTTTTCCATGGTACAGTTTTGGCTTCTTTGTCAAAAATCAGGTGTTCATAGGTGTGTGGGTTAATGTCAGGGTCTTCAATTCGATTCTATTGGTCCACATGTCAGTTTTTATGCCAGTACCAAACTGTTTTTATTACTGTAGCTCTGTAGTAGAGCTTGAGGTCAGGGATGGTGATACCTCCAGAGGTTGCTTTTATAGTACAGGCTTCTTTTAGCTATCCTAGGTTTTTTGTTTTTCCATATGAAGTTGAGTATTGTTCTTTCCAGGTCTGTGAAGAGTTGTGTTGGGATTTGAATGGGGATTGCATTGAATCTGTAGATTGCTTTTGGTAAGATTGCCATTTTTACTATGTTAATCCTGCCTACCCATGAGCATGAGAGATCTTTCCATTTTCTGTTATCTTCTTCAATTTCTTTCTTCAGAGATTTAAAGTACATATCATACAGGTCTTTCACTTGCTTAGTTAGCATTATCCCTAGGTATTTTTTGGATATTATAATGGGTGATGTTTCTCTGATTTCTTTCTCAGCCCATTTATCATTTGTGTATAGGAGGGCTACCTATATTTTTTGAGTTAATCTTGTATCCTGCCACATTACTGAAGGAGTTTATCAGTTATAGTTGTCCCCTGGTAGAAATTTTGGTGTCACTTACGATACTATCATATCATCTGCAAATAGTGAAAGTTTGACTTCTTCCTTTCCAATTTGTATCCCTTTGATCTCCTTTTGTTGTCTTATTGCTCTAGCTAGAACTTCAAGTACTATACTGAATAAATATGGGGAGAGTGAACAGCCTTGTCTTGTTCCTGATTTTAGTGGGATCACTTCAAGTTTCTCTCCATTTAATTTGATGTTGGCTGTTGGCTTGCTGTAAATTGCCTTTATTATGTTTAGGTATGTTCCTTGTATTCCTGATCTCTCTAGAACCTTTGTCATGAAGGAGTGTTGGATTTTGTCAAAGATTTTTTCAGCATCTAATGAGATGATCATGTGGTTTTTTTCCTTTCAGTTTGTTTGTATGGTATATTACATTGACAGATTTTCCTATGTTGAACCATCCTTGCATCCCTGGGATGAAGCCTACCTGGTCATGGTGGATAATTTTTTGATGTGTTCTTAGATTCAATTTGCCAATATTTTATTGAGTATTTTTGCATCAATGTTCATGAGGGAGATTGGTCTGTAATTCTCTTTCTTTGTTGCATCTTTGTGTGGTTTGGGTGTCAGGGTGTGTTTCTTGTATGCAGCAGAAGGATGGATCCTGTTTCGGAATCCGTTCAGTTAGCCTGTGTCATTTTTTATTTGAATTGAGTCCATTGATATTAATGGACATTAATGACCAGTGATTGTTAATTCCTGTTATTATTTTTTTGGTAGTAGTGTTGTATGTTTCCTTTCTTTGATATTTGTTGGTGTGAGATTATCTATTGCCTGTGTTTTCATGGATGTATCTAACTTCCTTAGGTTGGGTTTTTCCTTCTAGTGCTTTCTGTAGCTCTGGATTTGTGGATAGATATTGTTTAAATCTGGTTTTATCATGAAATATTTTGTTTACTCCATCTATGGCGATTGAGAGTTTTCCTGGGTATAATAGTCTGAGTTGGCATCCATGGTCTCTTTGTGTTGGGAAAGTTTTCTTCTGTGATTTTTGTTGAATATATTTTCTGTGCCTTTGAGTTGATACTCTTCTCCTTCTTTTATCCCTATTATTCTTAGGTTTGGCCTTTTCAAGGTGTCCCAAATTTCCTGAATGTTTTGTATTATGACTTTGTTGGCTTTAGTGTTTTCTTTGACTGATGAATCTATATCCTCTATTTTATCTTCAATGACAGAGATTCTCTCTTCCATCTCTTGCATTCTGTTGGTTATGCTTGCATCTATAGATCCTGTTCATTTACTCAGATTTTCCATTTACAGCATTCCCTCAGTTTGTGTCTTCTTTATTGCCTCTATTTCAGTTTTCACCTGTTTAATTGCTTTTTCTTGACTTTCTTTAAGGAATTCATTGATTTCTTCCAATTTTTTGTTTCTCTTTTCTTCAATTTCTTTAAGGGAATTTTTCATTTCCTCTTTAAAGGCCGCTATCATCTTCTTAAAGTAATTTTTAAGGCTGATTTCTTCTGCTTCTTCTGCGTTGGGATGTTCAAGTCTTGCTGATGTAGAACCACTAGGTTCTCATGGTGCCATATTGGCATTTATGTTGTTGACTGTATTTTTGCACTGGTGTCTACCCATCTCTTCCTCCACTCAGTGCAAGCAATGTCTGTTTCTGAGGGAGCCTCCCTTGGTCCAATTGATACTCTTGGTCCAATTGTTGCTGATGGACTCTGTGTCTCAGGGAGAAGCTCTTAGTCCAACTGGCAATCGGTACTGATGGACTCTGTCTCAGGGAGCAACTGCAGTCTTGGAGGGTGGGTGAGTTTGGGAGGTGTGGGGCTTGTAGATTACAGGGTCTAGTGGGGGATAGTGGTAGTTCGACCTACCTGCAAGAGACCTGCATGCTAGCCTGAAACTGGGACTGCAATGGGTGGTGGTGTGGAGGCACAGTGTTGTGCCCCTAGGCCCAAAGACTAGAGGCTGGGGTGTTCAGCTATAAGAACAAAGACTCATCTGTTAGTCCAATTGGTGCTGGGGGGCTTTGTCTCAGGGAGTAGCTGCAGTCTCAGAGGGTGTCAAATTGTCCTATTTTTGTAATGGAGAGATTTCATTATATTTATTTTTATATTTATGTCTTCTGACAGGAAGGATAAGTTTTCCACTTAATGTAATGATACATCATTTCTTTTATAAATGAATTTAAATTTAACAGTGTTGATCAGTTAAAAAAGTCTACTTAAGGTGATACTAGTGTGGAAAAAAAATCATGAAAGTTTTATGAAAATCATGTTGGCTTGGTGAAAATACAGTAAAAAAATTACTGAATATCACTAGAGTTTCATTTCAAATCTTAATGTGAAATTTTATGTCTTTTTAATATATGTCATTTTACTTTAAATTTTTTATTTTATATACATTTTTGTAGTTTTCTTTTTAAAGCCCACAAAGAAGATATATTTAAAGTAGGATTTATATTTGTGTGCTAAGTGATAAGGTTACATTCTCCTTGAAATTTAAAAGTTCATATCGATTTAAAATTTGATTGAAATTCAGTTATAAATATTAATGAGGTTTCTAAGTGAGCCAGAAAATTCATTGTACCTAATGAAGAAATCCATCAGGAGAGTTTTATCAGTCATGTCTCATGTTGTTATTATTGAAATAAAACAGAGAAGTTTGCTGTGAAAGCCATGCTGCACTCATTCTGAAAATGTCTAGACTCTAGGAGAAAATCATCTGCTGTGTCTTAGCTTTTCAGAGGATCTACTTGGTGATAGAGTGGACTAAGATGATTTTAGTTCATTAATCATGTTTACTCTTCAGTGGTGCCAATGCTATTAACAAAAATTTACTAAGTTACTATTACTATAAGAAAATAATAAAGACTTGATCCAAACAAACTTGTTAGCTGGCTCTTACAGGGCAAGACAGATAAACATCTCACTACAGAGTGAGTTCAAGGCTAAACTGGACAACTTAGTGAAATTCTGCCTCAAAATAAAACATATAAAGGGTTAAGGAAACAGTTCAGAGGGAGGATTCCTGACTAACATGCATGAGCCCTGAGGTTGAATCCCTACAGCTCCAAATCAAATGTGTTGTGCAATTTATGGATTGACTAATAAACAAATGAGCCAGTGGCCAAAAAACATGAATGAATCTTGATCAGGAATACAATGTCCATTCTTTGCTGGCAGTCTCCATCTTAGTGAAAGAGGTAGATTATAGCACGTTTCCTAGAAAACAACCCTGAAAGCTGATGAGTCTTGACCATATTACATTAGTGTCACATACAAATCTATCACACAAATCCTAGTTAACACATTGTTATCTCTTTAACCCCAATCAGTATGAAAGTAAGGATAATAGGGGCAAGTTGCTTCGCTGCCTTCCATTTCAAGCCAAAGTTTGAGAATCAGCTTAGAAGTCTGTGTAGACAGCAGAGGAATCATAGATTTAAATGCTGAGCTTGTATCTGAACTAAACCCTTGCAATTTACTTTAAATATAATGATTCTTGTTTTGTTGTGAGGGGGAAAACAAGCATTCATGAAATAAGAACATGGATTTGATATTCCATTGATTTAGGCCCACAGGACCACGGCTGGTGTGCTGGGTATACGTGCCAAAGAAGATTGTCCCTGTTCCATGGCATAGTGGCTCTGAACAAAATGTATGAGGTTTACTTCACTGGGACAAGTCCTCAGAATCTTCGGCTAATGTTACTTAATGTTGAACATAATAAGGTGAGCCTAGATAGAAATAACGCCTTAAAGGTTGTCATAGTTACACACTGCTAGCAATTAACTCTCATTCCTGCCTTCTCTAATTTTGCCATCCTTCTAGCTCATTTAAAAAGATCCATTAGTGTAGTATTGAAAATACTATTAATCTGGATAGTTTTTCTCTTCTTGAAAGAATGTGTATGTACCAAATACCTCCTTCCAATATGCATTTATTCCTGAGCTCCATATATGAAGACTGACAGTGATATTTATGATCATGTGACTAGCAAGCAAGCCTGAATTTTTATACCAAAATCATGTATTACTTGAAGTTATGTATTTGTTTTTCTTATTCTTACATATTCTTGTGTATGCATAAACATACCAGAAATATAACTTTGGAATTTATTGCAATGTTTTCAGCATATTGTTTTAAATATCTTTGATAGTGTCAAATCTTTGCTGTAAATGGAGCTCAGCTGGGAGCATTAAACTTATTCAAACTGTCAGTGGGGGAAAATATAATGTTAAACAGTAGTCCCACAATTCAGATTTTCTTTTCTACATATACAAGACCTCAAAGTCCTAGAGTATTAGGTACAGGAAAACATCTGACCAGATGAGCGGGGAGACATCCTTCTTTCTCAGGTAATAGCAAGTCCATCCTTTCCATTGCTCAAGACAAAACTTGGGCATTATTATTTTACTCTCTCATTCTGTTTCATTCCTTACCCAATCCAACTGTGAATTCTGCTGAGTTTTCAAACATCTGGATCAGAGAACCTCTTACCAATTCCCTTGCTACCACTTAGTGAAGCAACATTCATTATCTTTTTTTTTCTTATATTTTTTGGTTTTTTGAGACAGGGTTTCTCTGTGTAGCTTTACGCCTTTTCCTGGAACTCACTTGGTGGCCCAGGCTGGCCTCGAACTCACAGAGATCCGCCTGCCTCTGCCACCCGAGGGCTGGGATTAAAGGCGTGTGCCACCAATGCCCGGCAACATTCATTATCTTGTCCCTAGATGTAGGTAATTGTCTACTACCTCTCTTCCTGTGTCTACTCTTGCCCTCCAGTGGTCTGCTCACCTCAGCCAGAGAGGGAATATTAGGACTTTCCTCTAGCAAACACAAGACCAGTTCCACTCATCTCTGTGTGACTCAGTTTTCACAATGACCCACAAGACTCTATGGGAATTGCCCCATGTTTCCACTGATTTTTATGAGTCTTCATATCAAAGTTTTGTGAAATGGTTTTCAACATTACAGATTCAATTTTTTGTTTGTATAAAGCAGAACACTGTTAAGTATCTTCCTAGCTCCTGGATTCAAAAGTCTCTTTTGTACTTCATTGTCTTTGAAAGGGACCCTTTCTTCAGCTTAGTGTGTGGCTCCTCTAATCATTTCTTTCTTACATTACATTCTTCTCCTGGGACTTATCACTTAGGGGTTAATTTATCATACCTGAATGAATGGTTAAATTTTTGTTCAATATTTGCCCTAAGTTCACAAAAACTTGGATTTAGTATCTTATAAAATGTGTACATAGTTAGAACAAATTTTTAAGAACTAAATTCTAAACGTTCTGTTCTATTGCTCTAATAAAAACACATAAATGTTTGTTTTTAACAGGCAGTACTAGTAGGAATTTTTTTTTCCACACTTCAGCGTTTGGATGTCTATGTGAACAATTCACTGGTCTGCCCCAAAAATACAGCATGGAATGCCCAGAAGAAACTCTGTGAACTTGATAGGCATCTGAACACAGGTATTTCTTTAGGACAGTACACGTGTAGTGTGTGTGTGTGTGTGTGTGTGTGTGTGTGTGTGTGTGTGTGTGTGTGTGAATATATATATTCGGTTCCTTGCAAACATTCTTTGAAACATTTCATTATTACACTATTTCCTTAGCTATTGGTGAATAAAGAAGGAAGTAAATTTTTTAGCCCCATTCAACAAAAAGCTAAGATGTGATCATTGATAAAGTGCTTCGAAAGATCACTGCTGGTAGAACTCTTTACCTATAGGTGAATGAAGATAAGAGTTTTTGTCATGGACATGTTGAAAACTTCCTGACAATGTTTTCCTTTGACGTGGATGCAATTTAACTATTCTTATGTCCAGAAGAGATTTCTCTCAGAAGTTTTTACTTTCCCTCTGTTTTATTTCTGTTCTATAGAGGTCAATTTCTGAATTATTTCTAGTTATCAGAAGTATTGTCAAGAAAGCTATCATAATATCAACCTTATTAATTAAATATTACATAATAAACTTGATTTAAATGTAATATATGAAAAAGGCTACATTTATCTACATAGCGATATTTATAAACCAAGAATTATCCCTGTTCCTTTAGGGCTTTTTATTAAACAGGATTCTAATGTTGTTGACAGCAGACATTGTGTTCTATGAGTAGATTTATATCACTTATCTGTGTTGTCCATGATCTTGGCCCACTATTGCAGAAATGTAAACAGCAAAATATAAGCTAGACCTGGAAGTATGAATGAGTGGTCGGTACTCTTTGCCATTTGTAAAACAAGTCTTGTTTTTGCTACTTATAAAATAGCTAAAATTTCCAGAGACATTCTCACATGTCAGACACTCAACTCTAAGTGCTTTATATGTTACTTTATGTTGTTACTTACCATTGTACCTTAGAGTAGTGGTTATCAACCACAGTCCCTCATGTTGTGGTGACCCCAACCATAAACTTATTTTTGATGCTACTTCATAACTGTAGCTTTGATACTGCCATGAATCGTAATATAAATATCTGTTTTTTCTGATGTTTTTAGTTGATCCCTGTAGCCCACATTGGGTGCCATTTGTAGCTGAAGTTTTCCTGGTCCTGCCTGGGCCATGGTCAGGACAAATCTCTCTCACCCGCCAGCCCTGTAGCCAAGTAAACACACAGAGACTTATATTGCTTATAAACTGTATGGCCGTGGCAGGCTTCTTGCTATCTAGTTCTTATACCTTAAATTAACCCATTTCTATTAATCTATAAGTTGCCACATGGCTCATGGCTTACTGGTACTTTACATCTCGTTTCTCATTGCTGCAGCTGGCAGCATCTCCTCACTCAGCCTTTCACTTCCCAGAATTCTCCTCTCTCTTTGTCCTGCCTGGCTACTGGCCAATCAGCACTTTATTTATTAACCAATCAGAGCAACACATTTAGAGCATACAGAACATCCCACAGCAGACCCCTGTGAAAAGGGTGTTTGAGCCAAGGGATCATGATCTACAGATTGAGAATTACAGCCTTAGACAATAACAAACAGCTGAATAAAATAATGTCAGGAGGTGATACCATTTGCCAAAGCTTCAACTTTAGTCTCCTCAGACTACTGTGACAAAATTTAATGACATTAGACAGTAGACAGCACATCATTTCTTTCCTTTTCTTTTTACTTAAGCACCACAAATTATTTATTTACTTATTCATTTTTTAATCTTTTTTTTTTTGAGACAGGATTTCTCTATGTAGCTCTGGCTGTCTTGGAATTTTCTCTATGGACCAGGGTAGCCTTGAACTCAGAGATCTGCCTGACTCTGCCTATTGAATGCTGGGATTAAAGACGTGCGGCACCGCCACCTGGCTCCATGCTGGTATTTTTTTTTTTTAATTTTATCCTCACAGTTCTGGAGGGAGTCTGCTGTCAAATTCTGATGAGGAATTTTTTTCCTGGACTGCAAAGGCTTCTTGCTTTGTTCCCACTCTGTGAGAGTGAGCTGTCTGGCCTCTTTTCTTTAAAGTTTCTAATTCCATAATGAAGTCTTCACTCACAATCTTACATAAGCTTAATTTTCCTCCAAAGAGCTCCACTTACAAATATCATCAAACAGAGAATGAAGGCTTCATTTCAGCATAGGAGTTTGGAGAGGATGCAGTCCAGTTCCTGGAAGTCTCAAAGCCAGAACAGACAAGTGAGAACTGGAAAGTATTGCCTAGTTCTTGAACACATTCACTTGGTGGTTATGCTGCATTGCCTCTTTATAACCTAACCTTTTAAATACAAATCATGGCATTTATTTCTAGTTTAGTTTTCATACATGTTTAACTCTTTTATGAACCACTATCATTCAAAGTTAGAAAAATAGGAGCTATTTCAATCAGCAGAATTTAATGTAGAGACAAAGGGCTGAAAATCAACACTACAGATGCCTTTTAATAGATCAACTAGACTGTGTATATGTATTGTCAGTTTGTTTTTTCATGTATTGCAGGGGTTTTTTTGTTTTTGTTTTGTTTTGTTTTGTTTTTTAGTGCTGAAGCTCAAACATAAGGACTTCACATATAATCACTTCTCTGGCCAAACATTAAAATTAAAAAATTGCATTTTTCAGCAGGATTTCTTTAAAGCTTTAGCACATTGAATGCAGAATGCCTATATACCACAAGCCCCTCTATAGTCTAATGCTCTACTGTCTTTATCTCTATGTCCTTCATTATTGTTATAAGATGAAAAAGTCAACTAAGCTGGATGGTCCAGACAATTGTTAACAAGGGTGTGAACTCGTATCCACTGTGTAGCACAAAGCACGTTCTTTAGATTCACACGATGAAGTGCAGTCAGAAGCTACATGATTTGTTCTACCGCTGTGGCACAGTTCAGCCTTTGGGGCTTACAAGATTTGTTACTTCTTAATTCTGTTGATTCTCTCTCTCTCTCTCTCTCTCTCTCTCTCTCTCTCTCTCACACACTCCC